>OX352772.1:266755847-267025838 GCA_947095535.1 Poecilobothrus nobilitatus
CTGTAGCAGCTATTATTATTATTATTATAATTATTGTTATTATTATTACTATTATTATTATTATTATTAATATTATTATTATTATTATTACTAATATTAATTATACGATATACATTATTACGATATAAAAGTACTACATATTTTTTATTTATGACCTGACCGGGGTTTGAACCCAAGACCCTTCGATTAAAAGGTTGGCGACCTAACCACTGAGTGAGTTAGCGACCTAACCACTGGCGACCTAACCACTGGCGACCTAACCACTGAGTGAGCTGACTCATGGCGACCTAAGCCATGAGTCAGATAATGGATACATATAATGGATAAGCCATGATGGATACATATGTATATATATATATATATATGTATATATTTATGCATTTATAAACCTTTTTAATGTTACCCCACATAATGAAATGTCTCTGATTTTTATAGTAAGGCTATAAACGCTCTCATTCTCCAACACTATGGTCGTTAACCATAGTCCACAAACAAAAGTTGGAAAGCTCGCCAAGATAGTTTTATTGATACTCTACATGATAAGATGCAGATGACTTTTACATTAAGGGCTTATAAACAGTTTAGGAACCAAGCAGGGCGTCCTAACGAAGATTCACAAACTAAAGTTGAAGAAGTCGGTAAGATCTTTTCAATGATACTCCACATGAACATATACTGGTGATTTTATATTAAGAACTTATAAACAGTTTCACGAACCAAGCGGCGCGTCCTAGAACCATGGTCTCCAAACTAAAGTTGGAGAGCTCGCCAAAATCTTTTCAACGATACTCCACATGATCAAATACAGCTGATTTTATATCAAGGGCTTATAAAAGCTTTCTGGGCCCAAGCAGTGTATCCTGAAACCAGAGTCCCCAACCAAAATTTGATAAGCTCGCTAAAACCTTCTCAAAGATACTCCACAAGATAATACACCTCTGAGTTTTATATTAAGGTCTTATAAACATTTCAAGAACCAAACAGGACGTCCTAGAATATTGGCCCCAAACAAAGCTCGCCAAAATCTTTTCAACGATACCCTACATGATCATATACAGCTGATTTTATATTAAGGGCTTATAAAAACTTTCTGGACCCAAGCAGGGTATCCTGAAACCAGAGTCCCCAGCCAAAAGTTGATGAGCTCGCCAAAACCTTTTTAATGATACCCCACATAATAATACACCGCTGATTTTTATATTAAGGGCTTATAAACAGTTTCAAGAACCAAACAAGGCGTCCTAGGATATTGGTCTCCAAACTAAAGTTGGAGAACTTGCCAAAATCTTTTCAACGATACCCCACATGATGATATACAGCTTATTTTTTATCAAGGGCTTATAAAAGCTTTCTGAACCCAAGCAGGGTATCCTGAAACCAGAGCCCCAACCAAAAGTGATAAACTCGCCAAAACCTTTTTAATGATACTACCACAATATGATAATACACCGCTGATTTTTATATTAAGGGTTTATAAACAGTTTCAAGAACTAAAGAGGGCGTCCTAGAATATTGGCCCCCAAACAAAGCTCGCCAAAATCTTTTCAGTGATACCCCACATGATCACATACAGCTGATTTTATATTAAGGGCTTATAAAAGCTTTCTGGACCCAGTCAGGGTATCCTGAAACCCAAAGAGGGCGTCCTAGAATATTGGCCCCCAAACAAAGCTCGCCAAAATCTTTTTAATGATACACCACATGATCACATACAGCTGATTTTATATTAAGGGCTTATAAAAGCTTTCTGGGCCCAAGCAGGGTATCCTGAAACCAGAGTCCCCAACCAAAAGTTGATAAGCTCACCAAAACTTTTTTAATGATATCTCAAATGATAATACACCGCTGATTTTTATATTAAGGGCTTATAAACAGTTTCAAGAACCAAACAGGGCGTCCTAGGATATTGGTCTCCAAACTAAAGTTGGAGAGCTTTCCAAAATCTTTTCAACAATACCCCACATAATCATATACAGCTAATTTTATATCAAGGGGTTATAAAAGCTTTCTGGACCCAAGCAGGGTATCCTCAAACCAGAGTCCCCAAACAGAAGTTGAAAAGCCCACCTAGACATTTTTAATGACACCCCACATGATAATATACCGATGACTTTTATATTAAGAACTTATAAACAGTTTCACGGACCAAGCAGCGCGTCCTAGAACCATGGTCTCCAAACTAAGGAGAGCTCGCCAAAATCGTTTCAACGATACTCCACATGATCTTATATAGCTGATTTTATATTAAGGGCTTATAAAAGCTTTCTGGACCCAAGCAGTGTGTCCTGAAACCAGAGTCCCCAACCAAAAGTTTATAAGTTCGCAAAAACCTTTTTAATGATACCCCACATGATAATACACCGCTAATTTTTATATTAAGGGCTTATAAACAGTTTCAAGAACCAAACAGGGCGGCCTAGGATATTGGTCCACAAACTAAAGTTGGAAAGCTCGCCAAGATCTTTTCAATGGTACTTCACATGATCATATACAGCTAATTTTATATCAAGGGCTTATAAAAGTTTTCTGGACCTATTCAGGGTATCCTGAAACCAGAGTCCTTAACAAAAGTTGTTAAACTAGCCAAGATCTTTTCAATGATACCCCATATAACGATATTAGGGTAAAAATATTAAAATCCCAATACAACATATAAAGGGCTAAAAAAGCTCCTTTGGAACCAAAAAGATGTAATTTCAGGATTCAGCTAATTTTATATCAAGGGCTTATAAAAGTTTTCTGGACCTAATCAGGGCCTCCAGAAACCAGAGTCCCCAAACAAAAGTTGTTAAGCTCACCAAGATTTTTTTAATGATACCCCACATGATAATATACCGCTTATTTTTATATTAAGGGCTTATAAACGGTCTCAGGGACCAAGCAGAGCATCCTGGAATACTGGTCGCCAAACAAAAGTTGAATAGCACGCCAAGACCTTTTCAATGATATTCCATATGATGATATTCGGGTAAAATATTGAAATATCCATACAACATATAAAAGACTAAAAGGGACTTTGGAACCAAAAAGATGTAATTTCAGATTTTTCTAGATGGTTTCACACCAAATTCTATCAAATGCCTTTTGCAGCTAGTCTAGCACATCTAGAAGTGCTTCATCTTTTTGTTACGAAGTGAGAGAGTGAGTGGTTTCATGCATTTGTTAGGAACAGCTTTATATATGTATATATTTAAAAAATAATAATAATAAACCATAATTCTTTTATAAGATAATAGATGGCGTGGAGATAACAAAGAAACGTTTTAGTTTTGTACAATAGCTACATCCTAGTAATCAATGGCTTAGTGAAATTAATGATTCACGAAGCTTAGTCAAATATGAATAATAAATGACTTAGTGGATGCCCTATGTTCCTCATAGGAGTTGCAAGGGAAAAAAAATTTATATATATATTTATTATATACATATTTGTAAAGCTCATAATGAACTTGTATTATAAAAATTTTATCTTGTGTTATAGGGCTTTTTCGAAACTTTAACGGGCTGTAGCTCCGAAACGGGTGAGGCCACAGAAAAAAGTTGTTCCATAAAATTAATTGTTTTAGGATATTTATCCGCAATGAAAATTTCATGGCTCTACTGCAAACGATGTAGCACTTTTGAAAAATTTATATGAAAAATTGTGGAGATCAAAAAGTTAGTTGTTCGAGAGCTAATCGAAGTTTTGATCGGATTTTAATCAAAAAAAGTAAAGGAGATACAAATTGATCCAAAAAATATTTTGTATTAATTTCAATACTCCAGCTTTCTTAGTTCTTGAGTTATCGTGCGAACCGACGGACGGACAGACAAAGCTTAATCGACTCAGAATTTGAACGGAATCTGATTCGATCCATATCTTTGAAGATATATTTAACTTGCTTATTTCGAGCTGTTACAAACGGAGAAATTTTATTATACCCGATACTTATTGTAGGGGTATAAAAATGACAGGAAAATAATAGTAAATTTATCGGTTTGTGCTATATTGCTTCTTCTATATTGCTGCTCTAGTGCAGCTTCATGCTAAATTTCTTAAGCTTAAATCGCCACATGTAATTCTCAGAGATTATAGAAATCTTTAAGATTTGTTTTATAGATTTTGATATAGATAAATGTGAGAATGCGATCATTTCTATGTACATTATTATGTATGCATTCTATATAGGTACATACATTATTATTTAGAAGATTATAGCTTTACTTGATATTTAAGCAAGTCAAGCATAGCATAGCAAGAAAAATTTTATTTGTTGACATAAAGTTAAAAATTTGTAAGATTTTGCATTTAATAAAAGGACAGGTTCAAATATAATAATATTTAATGATAGGAATTTTCACTGTGAAATGTTGCACTTAGTTTGTGCAATTATTATTAATATCTTTACATAGTTAATTGCATTATTTCACATACCGAAAATAAATTGTTATTACACTGTAGATTTTTCAATTGCTTTTGTTTGAGTTTAAGAATTCTAACAAATTTTCTTTCTAATTGATTATAAAGAGTAAATAGTCGTAAAACTTCAATAAAATTTTAAAAATATACAAAGCAACCAAAATCTTAAAGGTACAGAAAAACAAAATAAAAGAAATTTTAAGATTCGTAGGATAAATTATTGTAAACATTTTTGAAATAATAATCAACCCTCTTATAATAATTATACGCATAATGAAATGTCATAAAAAACGTCGTAACGCTTATAGTTAAATGATCATTTTCTGGAACAGTTGGCTAAAATAATCTTTACACATGGGATTACATTATAATAATTACAATTGCATAAAAAACTAATCATAACCAATATAAAAATAATAATCATTCACTTTCTATTACACAACACAAACGTATTCCATACATACACATATCCTGCTACTTAAATAAACTACTTAAAATGATTTAAAAAAAAAACCTTTCAAATGCTCTTAATAGCCTATTATATTAATGAACACATTATACATCTAAATATCAATAGACAATATGTACCTACAAACTTACTCTCAGTTGTATAAAATTAATGTACATATATATAATACCGTTATATTACCCATCATACCCATTATCGTTATTGTTCGGACTTTATTTTTTGGTGTTGAAGTAGAATTATTAACAGTTGTATTATATACTTATCATTTTTTTTTTCATGTGACTTTTAATTTGCTTTCTGCTTTGATTGCATAAATTTCACAATATTGCATTTAAAATATGTATAATTAATTTTCTTTTAAGACTACGTAAATATAATTATAAGAAACGGTTGGGTTTTTTTTTATACCCGTATGAACTATGTTCAAGGGTATAATAAATTTGCCATTACGTTTGTGACACCTTAAAGGAGTCGAGCTAGATATAGTGTCAAAGGTATGGATCGGCTCAGAATCGAATTCTGAGTCGATTAAGCCATGTACGTCCGTCCGTCCGCACGATAACTCAAAAAATAAAGGAGCTAGGGGGCTGAAATTGTTTTTACGTCACTTTTGCAAAATTGTTAGTTTTGCTATTTAAATCCAACATTTTCGGTCGGCGGGTTCGAGTAGCTGCAATACAACTTCTATCTTTATATAGAAATAACTCAGTATCTATTCAAGCTAGGTTTCTGAAATTTTGCAAATGATGATCAAGTTTTATGGCAACAACTTCTGTAAAATTTGGTTGTGCTGGTGCAGCGGGTTCGGGTAGCTGCCATACAACTTCTCCGTTTAAATGAGAATAACTCAGTGTTTATTGAAGCTAGGAATCTGAAATTTAGTAAAGAGGTGTCGAGTTACATGCCAACAACTTTTGTAAAATTTGGTTGGTCTAGAGCAGCCGGTTCAGACTTCTTGCACCTCTTGGAACCTAATGAAGCTAGGCGTCTGAAGTTTTGCAAATGATGATCAAGTTTTATGGCAACAACTTCTGTAAAATTTGGTTGTGCTGGTGCAGCGGGTTCGGGTAGCTGCCATACAACTTCTCCGTTTAAATGAGAATAACTCAGTGTTTATTGAAGCTAGGAATCTGAAATTTAGTAGAGCGGTGTCGAGTTACATGCCAACAACTTTTGTAAAATTTGGTTGGTCTAGAGCAGCCGGTTCAGACTTCTTGCACCTCTTGGAACCTAATGAAGCTAGGCGTCTGAAATTTTGCAAATGATGATCAAGTTTTATGGCAACAACTTTTGTAAAATTTGGTTGTTGTGGTGCGGCGGGTTCGGGTAGCTGCCATACAACTTATCCGGTTAAATGAGAATAACTCAGTGTTTATTGAAGCTAGGAATCTGAAATTTAGTAAAGAAGTGTCGAGTTATATGCCAACAACTTTTGTAAAATTTGTTTGGCCTAGAACAGCCGGTTCAGGCTTCTTGCACCTTAACTTCTTGGAAGTTAATAATTAACTTCTTGGAAGTTAATAAAGCTAGGCGTCTGAAATCTTGCAAATGATGATCAAGTTTTATGGCAACAACTTCTACAAAATTTGGTTGTGCTGGTGCGACGGGTTCGGGTAGCTGCCATACAAAATCTCTTTTTAAATGAAAAGAACTCAGTGTCCGTCCGCACGATAACTCAAAAAATAGAGGAGCTAGGAGGCTGAAAATTTTTTTACGTCACTTTTGTAAAATTGTTAGTTTTGCTATTTAACTCCAGCATTTTCTGTCCCCGGGTTCGGGTAGCTGCCATACAACGTCTTTCTTTAAATAGAAATAACCCAGTGTCTGTTCAATCTAGGTATCTGAAATTTTGCGAATGATGATCAAGTTTTATGGCAACAACTTCTGCAAAATTTGGTTCTGGTGGTGTGACGGGTTCGGGTAGCTGCCATACAACTTCTCTTTTTAAATGAAAATAACTCAGTGTCCGTCCGCACGATAACTCAAAAAATAAAGGAGTTAGGAGGCTGAAATTTTTTTTACGTCACTTTTACAAAATTGTTAGTTTTGCTATTTAACTCCAGCATTTTCGGTCGCCGGGTTCGAGTAGCTGCCATACAACTTCTTTCTTTAAATGGAAATAACCCAGTGTCTATTCAATCTAGGTATCTGAAATTTTGCAAATGATGATCGAGTTTTATGGCAACAACTTCTGTAAAATTTTGTTGTGATGATATGACAGGTTCGGATAGTTGCCATACAACTTCTCTTTTTAAATGAAAATAACTCAGTGTCTATTGAAGCTAGCTATCTGAAATTTAGTGAAAAAGTGTCGAGTTGCATGCCAAAAACTTTTGTAAAATTTGAATGGTCTAAAGCAGCCGGTTCAGGCTTTTTGCATTTCTTGGAACTTAATGAAGCTAGGCGCAATAGATTCGGATAGCTATCATACAACTCCACAATTTACATAAATATATCTCTGTAGTTCGGTACTAAAACTCTGAATGTTTTTAAAAGATGATCAAGTTTTATAGAAACAGGATATATTACGTTCATACGGGTATCCCGGAGTTGACACAGTCTACTCTACTGCACTCTTCCTCGTTCTATTAGCAGATTAAAAAAAAAATTTAAATAATATAGAAAATTGGTGACACTTTAATATATATTTTGTATTTAAAGTTTTATTCTGTTACTTTTATTAAATTTTTCTTCAACTATTTAATTAACCTACCAATTAATTAGTTAACTTCTTTACTTCTTTACGAACATATGATTGTATAGGGGAAATGATTGTATATTATAAATATAGGTGCATTCAAATTATGTTAAAAGCCATATTTAATAGCTTCGGTAACTCCCTTTGACATATAGTATCGATGTTGCTTAATTGATATACTGTTAATTTTTGATTTATTATTTTAATAAAAAAAGGAAAATTATAATATTAAAAATTGTTCATAAGTTCGAACTCGGATTATACTGGAGAAATAGATGCATCAAAAATATATTGTATATATTATACTGTATAGTTTAAAACCGCAGGACCAAAATGTTTTCTAGTTGCAAGATTTTAAGCAAAATTGATCTTTTTTTTTTTAATCCCTATCCATTTTTTATGATTATTAATTTTTTTGATGATAATTTTTTTTACCAACTTCACCATACACTATATTTGTTTTCCGAATAATATATCTATGTTAAATTTTATATTTCATTAACAAAATCTTACAGCTATAACTAATATTATGAATAATTACTTTGGAAAGACAATGTCATTAAATACCAGAAGAATTTATTGTTAAAGGGTTAAACTGAAACTAAATATATAAGTGTATTAATTATTTAAAATCAATATATAATCTATTGTTATAAAATTCAACATACTCCATTTCTTTAATACTCATTAAATTTTCTTAAAAGACCGAAACCATGAAAATAAAAATTAAGAATATAAAAAATAAATATATGTTTTTATATAAGCACATAAGCCCATAATAAAAGAAATTTGAAAGGTACTGTTTTCAAAAATTTAAAAAAAAAAGTACAATCATACTAACAAAGGAAGAAGAGTAAATTATGTTAGCATATGGCAAATTAAAAAACGGGCAAATAACAAAGAAGAAACAAAAGCAATGTAAGACTGATAAAATACATTTTGTGCATATGTATATATTAAATTTATATTAAAACGCAAATAGTAATTGCAAAACAGACTTATAAAAAGCAAAATTTTATTTCATTAATGTATTTGCCTGCCTGTTTTTTATTTCATTAATGCATTTGTCTTAAATAACTAATTTATTAATCTTAACACATTTATTAATTATAATTCATATTATATAATAAGTATATACCTACCTTTTATCGTTTAAGTAAAAGGTTTTTTGGTTTAAGTGCAAGTTTATCATTTAACAGCAAGTTTTTGTTTTTAATTACAAAGTTTTCTTTAACAGCAAAATTTTGTTCTTAAGTGCAAGTTTTTTTTTTCTCAAATTTAAAAGATTGAGATTTTATTTAAAATAATAATTTTTTTTACAAATTTCTACTTTAGCAATTAATATTTTTACATAATGCATTTACTCTGAAATAATAGAATTTAACCTTCAACATGCTGTATACTATCAAAATATTTTAAAAAATGGAAAAGTTGTATAAATCCTCAGCAAACTAAAGAGATCTATTTCACTAGAAAGAGGAAAAAATGCGTCACACCTCAAAATAACCTTGTTCTAAATTCAAATAAAATATCATGGAATCAGGACATTAAATACTTACGAATAAACTTAGATCAAAAACTTATATTTATAAAACATATAAATGCATCTGTTGATAAAGTAAATAAAGTCATTAGAATGTTAAATCCCCTGAAATGGAATTTTCTTTCTTTCAAAAGACAATAAGTTAACCATAAAGAAAACGGTATTTTAACCTATAATTCTATACCTCTTATCGCAGTCTGATATAACTGTGCCACGACTCACAAAAAATAACTACAAACTATTCGAAACAAAATTTTAAAATTGATGCTTAATTTCACATTTTTCTTTTCCACAAATAACTTATAAAAATAACACGATATGTCTAGAATATTTATGTCTAAAATTATTTTATTGAAGAAAAGATAGCACAACTTACAAATAATTTCTAAGATAAGCTTATGTATTCCACTAATGAAATTATAAGAAATATATGTAAGCCTGGAATATTAATTGCACAGTTTATTAATATTTCTTCACATGAGGTTTTTAATTGTTTCATTTTTTCTTAAAATTAATTATATTAAAAACGAGAAAGAACACAGTTGCCTTTGTCAACTCTTAGATATCCGTACGAACCGTAAGTATGTTCACAGCCTGTCACTCTGATTACAATATTATTTATTTTATATTTTAGTATTTTAAAATAATTTGGGTGAATTTTATAATTTCTAGAACTACGGGTTGTACATACATAATATATTCAAACTATATGGTTATACATTTTTCAAAAGCAGATTCTAACCTTCCATAATTCATAACGATTCATAACGATTATCAATCCAAAACTTTTTCAAATATTCTATAGTACCATTTAATACTAAGCGGTAAATATATATTAAATTAGAAAATAGTAAATATAATTTTAAATATTACATTAATGCGCACATAGTATATTTATATTGTTATAAATATATCGCCATACATTGCAATATTTCTTTAAAAATATTTCCATTCATAGAATAATTTCTTATAAGTACAATAAAATACATACATATATGTATGTAAATACGGACTTATATAATATACATCTATACTCTCATCATTCATTCATCATTGACATATACGATATGTAAATAAACATTATATTATTTAAGTATGTATGTATATCAATATCATATAAATAAAAATTCTTCGAGCAATCGTTATGTTGTTTATTTATTTACGTTTTTTGTACTACGCATTATATCCTCAACAATTTCAAATTATCGAGTAAAACAAAATGCAAAAAATTCGTTAAAAAAATTTGTTGTTTAATATAGCAACCCTATATTATTAAAAAAAAGTTGTTAACAGAAATAAAAGTATAATGTTGAAGCTATAATTTTTACGTATTACTTCAAAAAAATGTTAACAGGTGTTCAAGTTACAGGTGTTTAAAAAGAGGAAATTTTCAGTTTTTAATCCCTTACAGCTGCTAAACGGGGGGCGATACAAAAAAATGACTGATTTCTGAAATGACTCATACTTATTTTCAAAGATCTAACTTCTGTCAAAATTTCAAGTTTCCAACTTAAACCGTTTAGAAGATAGAAGGGTTAAAGGATTTTGCAATAATTCAGTTTCCCATAACGGTAAATTAAGAAACCGTATAACACAAGTATATATTTATTATATACATACACCTTTGAAGGTATAAACATGTAAATAAATTTGGTAATACAGTAGAATAGATATATTAATTATTAACTTAAGATAAGCAAATGAAAAGAAAATTAATTGTACATTTTTAGAGCAGACGCTTAATAAATTTAAAAAACTGAAAACCGCTATTACGCAAAAAGCATAATCCGAAATTCATAAATTTTACTAACAATATACTATGTATTAACAATATACATAGAGTATTCGCCTAGATTCTAGAACAAAAAAGTTAGACATTTTTTTTTATTTCGTAAAATCAACTTGATCGTATTTTAGTTTATTATACCCTACACTTAAAGTATAGGGTATATTAACTTTGGTATCTTGTTTGTAACCACAAAAAGGAAGCGAGTTAGATATGGACATGTATATATATTCTGAATCAGGATCACCTCCTGAGTCGATTTAGCGATGTCCGTTCGTCTGTCCGTCCGTCCTTACGCACGATAACTCAAAAAATAATGATCCTATCTTGATGAAATTTATACTGCAGGTTAACAATGACTAAAGTAAGGCGGGGATTGCAAATGGGCGAAATCGGACCATACGTTCGGGTACCTCCCATACAACTTCCAAAACCGAATACGCATATCTTCGAAATTAATAAAGATAGAAACTAAAAATTTTGTACGAGGGTCTGCTTTCCTGAATCCCTGATATCCCTAAAATTTGAGATGAATTGGAGTAGTTGTTCGGGTACCTCCCACACAACTCCCAAAACCGGACAAGCATATCTTCGAAATTAATAAAGATAGAAACTTCAAATTTGATACGAGGGTGTTGTTTTCTGAATCCCTAATTTGCCTAAAATTTCAGATGAATTGGAATGGTTGTTCGGGTACCTTCCACACAACTCCCAAAACCGAACAAGCGACCGAACAAAAATAATAAATATAAAAACTTTGAAATTTCATATAAGAGTGTTCTACTCTGTTCTGATGATGTCTCTAAAATTGGAGATGAATTGGGGTGGTGGTCTGCTTGCCTTCACACGCTTCCCAAAACCTAACAAGCATATCTTCGAATTTAATAAAGATATAAACCTGAAATTTTGTACAAAGGTTGTAAAAGCATTTATTTTTTTAGCTTATATTAAATACCTAACTAAAATAACTTATGGATTTTTAATTTAATTTGAATTTTTTAGGTGTAGGGTATAAATAAGTCATAAAAAAATAATTTTGTGGAACAACTTTTTTATGTAGCCCCATCCATTACGGCGCTACAAACTTTGAGAAAGCCCTATTTTTAAATGCATATATCTTATGTTCTGCTTAAAATTTTTTCAATCTGAAAACGTCATGCGACAGGAATTTTTTGTAACTTCGTAAATTTATATCAAAATTATACAATTTTTTTTAATTTAGTATTTAAATTTACCGTTATATGAAAACGAAATTTTGCATGATTTTTGTACTTTCATAACTCCTGCACGCTTTTAGATAGAGGCTTGAAATTTTGATGCAAGAAAGAACTTTTAGAATTAGTATAAGTTTGCTCAGAAATTTTTTTGGGCCACCCCCTGTTTATGAGCTATTAGGCTTCAAAAACTGAAAATTTGCTATTTTTAAACACCTGTAACTTAGGAACCTGTACACATTTTACTTTGAAAATGTATAAAAATTAAAGCTACAGTAATATATTTTAACGTGTGTTAAAGGATTATTTTAGTTATATAGGGTTCCAGAGTTACAGCTCTTCAAAATTGCGAAAAAGCACCATTTTCAGATGTATATAGCTCAGGCTCTGCGTAATAGTTTTGCAATATTAAACCGCCAAAAGACCGGAAATTTTAGTTTCTACATAAAGCAATATTTAAATTATGCAATATTTTCTAATTTACTATTTAAATTTACCGTTATGTGAAAATCACATTTTGCATCAAAATATTTTTTTCATAACTCCTGCACACCTTTCGATAGGAACCTGAAATTTTGAGACAAGAAAGAACTTTTAGAATTAGTATAAGTTTCTTAGAATAGTTTTTTGCACCACCCCCTGTTTAACCTCTTAACCTCTTGCACCACCCCCTGTTTAACCTCTTAGGGCTTAAAATTTAAAATTTGTTATTTTTAGGCACCTGGAACTTAAGCACCTGTACAAATTTTTCTTCGGCAAGACATAAAAATTAGAGCTCCAGTAATATTTTTTTACGTGTGTTAACGGGTTTTCTTAGTTATATAGGGTTCCAAACTTACAGTCTCTCAAAATTCCAGAAAAGTGTTATTTTCACATATTTTCTTATTACAAAAAATTTCTTAAATTTTATTTTTTAAATTTTCAAATTTTTGTGCAAGTCACAATTCTAAACTTGTATTGTGTTTTGGAAATGTGAGCTTTTAAAAACCGTTGGTTTACATTGTACCTTGTTATTTAATATTTTTATTATTCTTTTTCTTTTATTTGTATGTCAATCAATTTATGTACATTTGTATATTATTTCGTCTCTTTTTTGTTTTTTTTTATGCACATCATATTAATCATGATACAGCATGTATGTATGCAAATTGTGAATATTTATTTTGATTATAAAATAAAAAAATATAATTGATAGAAAAAGAAAAATGAAAATTGTTATTGCAATTGCAAGTTCAAAGTTGCAAAATGCAAGTTGCAAGTTCTTATTTCAGAATATTTTTCAAAACCACTAAATCTTTTAACACATATGAC
Organism: Poecilobothrus nobilitatus; assembly: GCA_947095535.1. NCBI lineage: Eukaryota > Metazoa > Arthropoda > Insecta > Diptera > Dolichopodidae > Poecilobothrus > Poecilobothrus nobilitatus. Next base: position 266,769,268 of record OX352772.1, read on the forward strand.
ATGCACAAGTATACATACATAAGTAGGTACATAAGGAATTAATTTACTTATTCCAAATCTTTCAAATCGTTAGAAAATAAATCTATAAATTGTCTTCTAATGTATTTGTATGTAAAATTTTGTGAAATTTTTAGGTTTATATTTTTAACTACCATAAAAATATAGGTAAGAAAAAAATTAAAAAAAATATTTTTGTTTTATTTTATTGAAAATTTGTTTTTATTATTTAATTTATATTCCACTCGGCATAAAAAACCCTTTAAATTTTGTTAAAAAAATTTTTTTATGACAAAAAACAACAACTTAACAAAATAAAATTTGAAATAAAATAAATTATTAATAAAGAAAACAAAATAATACCTTTAATAATGTAAATTATTCATGCATGTACATATAATAAATTTACCTTGTTAATATAATATATTAACTATAGGTATACAAATTTTTCAAAACTACACAAACAAATTTTTCAAAATAAATACTTATATTATAAAAAACAAGTAAAAGTAACAGTAAGTCGATGCAACCAACTAATTTATACCCTACACCTAAAAAATTCAAATTAAATTAAAAATCGATAAGTTATTTTAGTTAGGTATTTAATATACCTAAGCGAAAAAAATAAATGCTTTTACAACTTTTGTACAAAATTTCAGATTTCTATCTTTATTAAATTCGAAAATATGCTTGTTAGGTTTTGGGAAGCGTGTGAAGGCAAGCAGACCACGACCCCAATTCATCTCAAATTTTAGAGACATCATCAGAACAGGGTAGAACACTCTTATATCAAATTTCAAGTTTTTATATTTATTAATTTCGAAGATACGCTTGTTTGGTCTTGGGAGTTGTGTGGCAGATACCGGAACAACCATTCCAATTTATCTGAAATTTTAGGCAAATCAGGGATTCAGGAAACAATACCCTCGTATCAAATTTGCAGTTTCTATCTTTTTTATTTTCGAAGATATGCTAGTTCGGTTTTGGGAGTTGTATGGAAGGTACCCGAACAACCTCTCCAATTCTTCTCAAGTCTTAGGCCAATCAGGGATTCAGGAAACAACACCCTAGTACCAAATTTGAAGTTTCTATCTTTATTAATTTCGAATATATGCTTATTCGGTTTTGGAAGTTGTGTGGGAGGTACCCGAACAACCACTCCAATTCATCTCAAATTTTAGGTATATCAGGGATTTAGGAAAACACACCCTCGTACAAAATTTTAAGTTTTTATCTTTATTAATTTCGAAGATATGCGTATTCGATTTTGGGAGTTGTATTGGAAGTACCCGAACCCATACACCATTTTGTCCAGATTCGAACTTAGCCTTCCTTTCGTAATTAATAACTTACTATATAAATTTTATCAAGATAGCTTCACTAGTTTTTGATTTATCATGCGTACGGACGGACGGACATTGCTAAATCGACTCAGGAGGTGATCCTGATTTAGAATATATATACATGTCCATATCTAATTCGCTTCCTTTTGGTGGTTACAAACACCATACCAAAGTTAATATACCCTATACTTTAAGTGTAGGGTATAATAAATAAATCCATAAATATGAAGACCAGCTTCATTCCAAAATGTACCAATTTGCTCGTGTTCATGAAAAGAAAATATCTAAATGTATAATTTTAATCACTGTAAATTGAACAAGTAAAGTAAGGACAGTGATGAGAAAAAGTTTTTGGGGATTGAAAATAGAAAACTAATTAATAATTTTAAGTTTCTTTTTACTTTTATCTGGACTACTTTTATCTTCAATTTTCAACAATTTTTCTTCCAACCATCACTTGCTGTTTCAATAAGAGACTAGTTAATATTTATTTTTTAGTGTTAGCTTATGCGTATAACATTTTTCATTTGTATTAAACTTAAACCAAGTAGCATATTTGGGTGATTTATTTGTGGCTTCTAAGCAACATAATAATATATTTTTTTTTACATTTCTTTTATGAAAATTTTGTGAAAAATAGTGACCAAACATATGAATGTGAAATTGGTAATTTCAAAAAATTTTCTGTTTGAGCTTTTAAATTAAGAATTTGCGAATCATTTTTGTAATTTTTTGGAAAAATAAATTGCTCCGAATCAAGTACTAAAGTTTCATTAGAATTTTTTATAAATGAATATTGCATTGATCACAAGAATATTTTTTCATTAATTTAAAGATAACGTAGTCGCAAATGTACCTTTCGACATTTTTCAAAACTATATTTTCTTGATCTAATTCTTGAGGATTTTCTATTTTTTTTTGCTTCTAAATAATTAACTACTATATTTGTTATATTATCATCTATCATATCTTAGGTTCCCTCGTTAGATTCCAAATCATTTGGTTCTGCTTGGTAATCATTTAAATCATTGATATTTAAAAATTCAGCGTCATCCTCCTCACAATTTGAGTTTTCAAAAGTATGATTAATTAACCTAACAGACATTATCTTTGCTAATATATTGCTAAATTCATACACCGACGGATTATTACTACAACCACTTCTGAATCTAATTAACGAAAATAAATTTTCAAGAAGATTCTGGTTTAAATGAGATAATAGTAAATAAGAACACTCATTATTTTTATATTGTGAAAATATTTCGGAACTTAATTTACAATATAAAAATTATTTATTTAATTTTTAACCCCACCTAAAGTTTATATCATACCATCGATGCAATACACTTTTTTAGATGTGCTTGGCCTTACATTGTGAAAGTATTTTTTCATTTCCAAATGGTTTTTAAAGATATGGTTGTTCTACTGCAATCCTGCACGATATGAATTTCTATCATATAACTTTTTGCTATTTAAGCATAAAAATAAAATCGAATAAAAGCTGCCTGTAAGTTCTGATTTAAAATTTTCTGAAGATCTGTACTACCTATTCCCTTTTCTGTAGTGTAAAAACTAAAAACATATTTCCAATTATGAATTAAACCCCTCAGGAAAAATACACTTATATATTTTGCGATGTCTTTTGTTTTGCCGGAACCATAATTAGAAAAACCACTAATTTTATCCAGTGCACTGTTATAGTAAAGGTCCCTTCTAATGGCTATTTCATCGAATACCAATACTGCTTCCCTTCCAATTAAATCTTTTTCTGAAAATGTAATACCTAACTCATTTATATTTTTGTTGTTAAGACCTATATTTAAATGTTTAATAGGAATCCATCTATTAAGGGAACTTAAATGGGGCAAATTAAGCTTTACTCCATTTCTCAAAAATGTATAATCTTTAGGTGAAATAAAATGAATAGTTAATGCTACCTTTTTTTCTTCTTCGGACCATTTACTAACATTTTTACAATTCATTTTTAAAAATGTTTTGGCTTCGTTACTCAATTTAAACTGCCTAATATTGCTACATACAGATAAATCCTGTTCTCCTTTTTTTAATGTTTGCCTTAACTTTTTATTTTGATTTTTTAAATAAATAATGTTTTTTTGTTAAATTAAATTTTGTTTTTTAAAAAAACCTAATCTTTTATTAACTTTCGAATACTTTTTTAAATAAAAATCTGCATTCCTCTGAAATTTTAGACAATGCTTAAAAGAACTACTTCTTTCATCTGACGAAAAATCGTCTGACGAGAAAGTTTGAAAATTTTGAAAATGTACATTCAAATTTTCGGCATTTTTGTTAGAATAGCATTTGCTTGAATAATTATTTTTTATTTCCAAAGGTTTTCTGTTTTCTTTATTAATGTTTATTTCAGGCAAAAACAAGGTAAGAACCGCCATGGTTTTTAGCCTGTGTCCCAAAAATTTTTTCTCAAAATAATCTTCATATACAAATAATTTTTTTTTCTTTCCAAATGTTCCATACTCACATTACATTTGTAATTCCAAATTTCAAGCATAGTTTTCTCTTTTGAAAAACTATAAAAGCTACCATCAAAATTTCGCTTGCTGCTTTTACATATTATGCAAGAGTAACCTGACTTGCGTGAGTCTGATCTTATATCTTGAAACGTTCTAATATACATATGCATGTACATGCAATAAAATAGATACATGAAAAAAAATAGACATTAGTTGTAGAAGTAAGATACATACTTAAAAACAAGTAAGTTTGAAATTTTATGTATAAATAAAATTTAAGGACTGACGAAATGTTTTTGAAAGCACTTTATAAGAAAACAAATATATCACTTTACTATTGAAGAAAATTTAAAATTTCGGTTATAATAAAATTTTAAAATGATAATATCAAAGAATATGTAGTAAAAATAAAGAAGTCGTATTTAATCTCAAATTTTTAAGCAAAACTAAAGTAATTAAACTTTTAAATAAACATTATTTTAAATACATTTTATAAAATAAATAATCACAACTACAAGAAAAAATACAACAGATTTTATATATTTATATATTTTCATATTTCTAATATTTTATATTTTTTTTATTACTATCTCCCCGCGGGAATCGAACTAGGTATACAATTAGAGAGAACAATGTATAATTAGAATACATTAATGTGATCTAACTAACTAGGTGCTCTAACTAGCTTTTTGTTTTTTTACATAGCCTAGTTATGAATGTACATAGGTACATAGGGTATGTTTAAAAATAAAAATATTTTTTCCAACGTTTTTATGTTTATAATTTTTATGTACCTACCTGTGTTCTTTGATAATTCATTTTCAACTATTCTTGTGATTTACATTAAAATGGTCTTGAATTTGTGCCAACGTGATTTTATTTTGGAGGAAAACAAAAGTTCATATTTCGCCGAAAATATATTCATACAAAGCGTTTATGTACTGACATGATAATCATCTTAATATTGCTAAATATTTCAGATTAAAATTTGTAATCACCACATTATTTTAATTTATCAAACAAATTTAAAAAGCACTTGACTTTACTCTATAGTAGAAATACTTGCTTTTAATAAGATGTATCAAAATAAATATATAAAACATCAAAAATAAAGGGGGCCCTTTTTAAAAAAAAAAATTCGGAAATAAGAATATGTACCTATAAAAATCGTTTATAAAAAAAAAAATCGCCCAAAATGTATAAAGAAATACATATATACAAATGTACAAACATACACATATATCGATTGTCATACAAATAAAAAAAGAACAATAATAATATTGAATAAAATTTGTTTAAAAAAAAAGCGTCCAAATTCCATAAAGAAATATAAGCAATTGTACATACATCGACTGACATACAAACAAAAAAAAAACAATAAAAATAAAACAAAGAAATAAGCTCAATTTAATTTTACCATAGGTATACCAAAAATACAGGCATTTTTTTACGAAATATCCCCAAATACGATATTGGGGTGATTTCAAATCAACAAAATTGACTAACATTTTTTGTTCTAGATGAATATTCTATGTATATTTCTTTATGTTAATACTATAATAATAAATTTATATCAAAACAAAATAACTTCTAATAATTGAAATTTTTCTTATTCAATAGCAATAAATTAATCGTAAAAATATGTCTATTCATACATACATACATCAACACATGCATACATACATATGTAGATACATGATTTTTTTCTTCATTCAAAAATATTAGAAGTAAAAAACAATAAAAACTATAAATACAAAACAAACATAATATTAAAATTGAATCTGCTAACAAAAAGTAGTTTGAATTTTGCGTTATCAACAAGAGAATATATGTATGTATATGCGTAGCAAGAAGTTTCATTCTTAAGCCACGCCTCTGAAATTTTTGCTGGCTCACAAACGAATATGCATTTTTATTGCAAAATTGTAAGAAATAGATGGTAAACAATGTGTAAAAAGGAGACCGAAAATTGTAAACAAAGAGTGTTGCCAAAATCGTAAGCTGAAATTACATTAAAAAATCTGTATCTAGTAGGTATATCATATATTATGAATTCAGTTTTGAAAATTTATAATGTGATATAATTAATTTTCAATTTTGGAAATATCTACATACATATATAGGTATATTGAAAAAATAAATTGAGTTGTACAAATTAATTAAAAAAATCTGGTAAATATTTTTGTGAATAACTCTTATTGCTAATTATTATTAATTACTAATTCCATATGTACATATAATATGTACATCTGCATATACTATCTAGTTATATTATTTTTAAAGATATGTAACACTAAAAATTTTCCAGCAGGTAAGGCCGAAGACAATATACATAACTATAGTTTTATAACTTAACTTCTTATACCTACATCAAAGACTATACAATATATAAGACATTCCAAGTAGAACAAATTTTTTAGTATAGAAAATAAAAATAAGGCTGTGCCCAAAATAGTCGCGACATCTATCAATATGAAATTTATTCATCTTTTATGTTATACTAAATTCGTTTTTTTTTTAATTTTAAATAAACATAAACGCTTTTAATTCTTTTCTTTGATATAATCATATACAATTTATCCTTGAATAGAAAAAAAAAAGTTTTCTAAATAAAATAAATTGGTGTGTATGTACATTGTAACGTATTGTTATACTAGGATAGATAATAATATAAATATTGGTAATTTAATATAGGTTTTTCTAAGTAATTTAGATTCGATTGTTAGTTTTAAATAAATTTTATATATTCTAGTTTATAATATTACAATTCATTAATATAAAATTTACAAATGTATTACAATAAAACAATTTTTAAAATACAAAGAAAAGATTAGTTATCTGAATGCTGTGCTGCATGTGTTATAAACCGAATAAACGATAATGTATGTAAATATAATGTTAAGTTAACAATTAGCTACGTTGTCAGATTTATTGTATGGTTTTTTTTTTTTTTAAATAAAATGAAGTTTTTTTCTAGATATACGAAAAAATATACATAAGATTTCTTGATTTGTCACAGACAATTTGTGTATTTAAGTGCATATATACAGTCATATGTACATACATATTTATATTGTCAAATTGAATGTAAAAAGTTAGTTTTCTTAATTTTCTTTAATTTTTTTTATTTAAAGTTTTCCTAATTTAATTATAAATCTTTTTTTGTTTAATTAGCAAATTTATGTTTTATTTTTCTAAAATTCTAACATTTAGGACACTTTCAAAGAAAGTAACAACAAATAATAGCTTAAGGAGCTTAAAGGTTAATACGAAATATTGGTTTTTAATTGATATTTTGCTGTTGTTTTTTTTTTCTTAATTTAAAAACATTGGGTTAATAAGTAAATAAAAATAATATATTTATAAGAATACATATATCAAAAGGAAATATATATGTATGTACATATATCAAAAGGAATAATAAAGGCAAAAAGGAAAATTTCTTATATTAATTATGTATTTAACAAAAGAAAAAAAATCCAAACAAAATACGTACATAAGTACCTACATACATATGTACATATGTACATCCCGTTATAATTTAAAATCATAGAAATTATGTATGGACATGTATGTATAATAAATTATTTGGACACCATAAAATTTTATTATACCCGTATGAACTATGTTCAAGGGTATAATAAATTTGCCATTACGTTTGTGACACCTTAAAGGAGCCGAGCTAGATATAGTGTCAAAGGTATGGATCGGCTCAGAATCGAATTCTGAGTCGATTAAGCCATGTACGTCCGTCCGTCCGTCCGCACGATAACTCAAAAAATAAAGGAGCTAGGAGGCTGAAATTTTTTTTACGTCACTTTTGCAAAATTGTTAGTTTTGCTATTTAAATCCAACATTTTCGGTCTGCGGGTTCGAGTAGCTGCCATACAACTTCTTTCTTTATATAGAAATAACTCAGTATCTATTCAAGCTAGGTTTCTGAAATTTTGCAAATGATGATCAAGTTTTATAGGAACAACTTTTGCAAAATTTGGTTGTAGTGGTGCGACGGGTTCGGGTAGCTGCCATAAAACTTATCCGGTTAAATGAGAATAACTCAGTGTTTATTGAAGCTAGGAATCTGAAATTTAGTAAAGAGGTGTCGAGTTATATGCCATAAACTTTTGTAAAATTTGGTTGGTCTAGAGCAGCCGGTTCAGGCTTCTTGCAGCTCTTGGAAGTTAATAAAGCTAGGCGTCTGAAATCTTGCAAATGATGATCAAGTTTTATGGGAACAATTTCTGCAAAATTTGGTTGTAGTGATGCGGCGGATTCGGGTAGCTGCCATACAAAATCTCTTTTTAAATGAAAAGAACTCAGTGTCCGTCCGCACGATAACTCAAAAAATAGAAGAGCTAGGAAAATTTTTTTAAGTCACTTTTGTAAAATTGTTAGTTTTGCTATTTAACTCCAGCATTTTTGGCCCCCGGGTTCGAGTAGCTGCCATACAACGTCTTTCTTTAAATGGAAATAACCCAGTGTCTGTTCAATCTAGGTATCTGCAATTTTGCGAATGATGATCAAGTTTTATGGCGACAACTTCTGCAAAATTTGGTTGTGGTGGTGCGACGGGTTCGGGTAGCTGCCATACAACTTCTCTTTTTAAACGAAAATAACTCAGTGTCTATTGAATCTAGCTATCTGAAATGTAGTGAAAAAGTGTCGAGTTGCATGCCAAAAACTTTTGTAAAATTTGATTGATCTAATTCAGCCGGTTTAGGCTTCTTGCATTTCTTGGAATGGAATGTCTTATATATGTATAATCAGAGACTAGTATAGTCTTTGCCTATATGTTTGTTTAAAAAAAAAAAAAGTTAATGTCCGAATTTTAAAAGTAGTTTTTCTTTCTACCTATTCTGTACTAAAATTTGTTAAAAGGCGCAAATGAAAGTTCCATGTTTTTATATAAACGTTAAAAGGGGAAAGTTTAAAAGTGTTTGTAAAAAAATTTGGTAATCTTATACTGTATGCTTTTTTTTCTAATTATAAATTACGTAATATACATAGTGTTTTTAGATATATATATATATATATAAAAATTTGTAATAAATATAAAATATATGTATATTTCTATATATATACACATAAACATACACATTTTCAAATATATACATATGTATATATTTATATATATATTTGAAAAAATATAAATTAAGCATGTGTCTATACATAATGTATTATTTTGTATTCATTCTGTGTATTTAGGATTTTCAAACTTAATTAGCTTCAAATGTATTATAATGCTCATATGTATATAATATAACTAGTGAAAAGGCCCATAACATGATGTGCGCACGGCGAATAATTTTTAAATACTGTATGGTATTGTTAATCCGGACCTAATCATTTTTAAATAGGTAGTAAAATATAAACTTTCTTTTTTCGAGTAGCAAAAAAAAATTGGTAACATACTGGAAGTGGCTTATCTTCTTAGATAATCTTTGATTGAAATAGGTACATATTAAAATGCGTGTACCTATTACGATTTACGATTATGCTAGCGTTTGAATATTTTTTAACTGTTTTTTTCTTTTGAACACACAATATATATTGTGTACAATATGAATTTCTCATTTCACTATTAAACAATTCATTTTCCATAAAAAATGTCAAACGTTTTTGTTAATTCTATAACATATATGTATGTATATGTATATTAACATGCAGTTAAATAATGGTTAATAATTACCAAAATATATCTATTAGTAATAAGTATAATTAAACCAAATTATTCATTTACGTAAACCTAATGCAATTTTTTACATAATATGTATATCAAACCAAAAAAATCCATTAGTTAAAAGAGTTATGTACCTACATATAATTTTTTAGTCACGTGGTTATTGCAACTAGTTATTGAAAATTGTAATAGATTCATATAATACTTAATAAATACATATACCAAAGATAGTATAAACCATATGTAGATACGTAAATGCAATATAAATGAAAAAAAAACACAAATTCTAAGTTTTCTTGAATGTGTATACTTGTGTAGATATTTATTTATATACGGTTAAGAGTGCATTCTTCTATAGATATTTATTTATACACGGTTGAGTGTGTATACTTGTTAGATATTTATTTATATACGGTTGAGTGTATATACTTGTGTAAGTTTAGAGAAAAAATTTTTCTAAGTTTTGTAAACAAATATGACGTATATTATGTACATATATGTATATAATGTGTACATAATATGTTTTACCTTTAGAAAGAAATACTAAATAATATATATGTCTATTTTGTGTATATAATATGCATATTTATCTTTAGAAAGAAGTATGTATGCATATATTTTGTACACAATTTTTTTTGTATGAATACATACATATGTAACTATATTAAATCAAAAAAACTCGCCGAACTCGTCGTTTAATTTCATTTTGTTAAAATATTTCGAAGTAAAAAAGAAAAAAGGAAAACATAAAATAATCAGACCCGGATTGGAACCTTTTTTTTTTTTAATTTTTATACAAAAATTTATATGCGAGTGGACATCTTTTAGTATGTATACGTATATAATATTATCTTTGGATATACATAAGTATGTACTTTGAATTTAACATTCTAAGGGCCTTTCCACATGGGTAGTGTCCTCTTTCGTCATTTTTTACTTTTACCTTCGTTTCATACCCTCTTGCCTATAAACTAAATTTGTGGTGGGGATTTTTAGGAGTAATTTTTTAAACCAAAATTTTAGAGTTTAAAAATTTAGTCCACTAACACAAACAAAAACTCAAATAAAAATTTTTATGAGGGTCAAAAAAATTTTATGTGTACATACGTTTCATTCTCGTTTGGAAAATTAAAGAAAAAAGTTTTTGAAACGGTCGCAACAAATTTTTAAAAAAGTAAAGTGATTTTCGATCTTTCACTTGATGAAATTATTAAAATATATTCTATTGACAAAAAGAAATTATGTGCACAGTACAGTTTATTCTATTTCTAGGTACATACATATATAATATATATTATTTAAAAATTACAGGCAAAAAAATCTTATGTTACTTAAATACAAAAAAAAATTTATTTGTTTTATGCGTGCTTTTTTTTTATATTTATTATCTACCTCTCGCAACAAATTTTGTTTTAAAATGAAATATTTACACACACATATAAAAGTAACGACTATCGAGAGGAACAGTATGGAAATAAAAAAAAGAGGAAAGTAGTCACGAAACGAAAGAGGACACTACTCGTGTAGAAAGGCCCTAAGAGATTGCATTTAACAAATAAATACATACATATAATATGTAAGTAGAATTAGAATCTAACGAGGAAGAATGCAGTTGCCTTTGTCAACTCTTAAATACCCGTACGAACCGTTAGTATGTTCACAGCCACTCTGCCTACAATATTATTTTTTAAATATTTTAGTATTTTAAAATAATTTGAGTGAATTTTATAATTTCTAGAACTTATGGGTTGTACATATATTCAAACTATATGTTTATATGTACATTCTTCTAAAGCAGATTCTAACCTTCCACATAACGATTATCAATCCAAAACTTTTTCAAATATTCTATAGTACCATACTAAGCGGTAAATGTATATTAAATTTTTTTAGTACAAAATAATAAATATAATTTTAAATATTATATTATATTATATTATATTTAAATATTCCATTGACAGAATAATTTCTTATAAGTACAATAAAATACATATACGTATGTAAATACGGCGCTATATAATATACATATATACTCTTATCATTCATTCACTAGTGACATATACGATATGTAAATAAACATGATATTATATAAGTAAGTATACATATCAATATCATATAAATAATAATAAAAATTCTTCAAGCAACCGTTATGTTGTTTATTTATTTACATTTTTTTATACTACGCATTATATCCTCAACAATTTCAAATTATCGAGTAAAACAAAATGGAAAAAATTCGTTTTAAAGAAATTTGTTAGAAAATTTGAAAAAATCAAGTAACACTTTCGTCAATTATAGAGTAATCCTATATTATTAAAAAAAGTTGTTAACAGAAATAAGAATATAATGTTGAAGCTTTAATTTTTGTGTATTACTTCAAAAAAATTTTAACAGGTCTTCAAGTTACAAGTGTTTAAAAATAGGAAATTTTCAGTTTTTGACTCCTTACAGCTCCTAAACGGGGGGGTTATACAAAAAAATTTCTCAAATGATTCATACTTATTTTTAAAGATCTAACTTCTGTAAAAATTTCAAGTTTCCAACTTAAACTGTTTAGAAGATAGAAGGGTTGAAGGATTTTGCAAAATTTGAGTTTCGCATAACAGTAAATTAAGACACCGTATGTCACAAATATATATTTATTGTATATATACTTTTAAAGCTAATACAAGTAGTAATCGTTTGGAGTTTTCAAAATGAAGATATACCTTATACAACTTGTGCTATAACAATTTAAATATAGAGCTTTTTTGAACCTTTGGGGAGCTGTAGCTCCGTAATGGGTGGGGCTACAAAAAAAGTTATTAAAAATAAAATTAATATTTTTGTGAGATCTATCAGCTGTTAAAATTTTATAGCTCTATTTCAAAAAAAATGTAGGGATCTAAAAGTTAGGTGTTCGAGAGCTACCCTAAGGCTTGGTCGAAACTCAACCAAAAACAATAGGGAACCTACAAATTACTCCCAGAATATTTTGTGTAAATTTCAAGATTCTAGCTTTCTTAGTTTTTGAGTTAGCGTGCTGACGGACGGACGGACGAATTTTTAGAATTTTTTTCTGATCCGATCCATACCTTTGAAGGTATATCTAGCTCGCTTATTTCGAGGTGTTACAAACGGAGGAGTAATTTTATTATACCCGATCCTATCGTACGGGTATAAAGAGTATAGTTAATTACTTTTGTTTTTACTTTTTTTTTAACAAAAGAAAATAATGGTTTGAATTTATTATATTTAGACATGTAATAGTAGCAGCATTATATTAATATATGTATATACGATGCTTTTTAATTGTGTTATTTTCATGCTGCTAATAATATTACAATATCGTATGTAAATGTACATTACTACGCACATATAAATTATAATTGTAGTTGGTATTGGTATTGGTTGGTACATATGGAGTAGAATTAAAATAAAGAGTAAAGAGTATCGTTTATGAATCAAATCAAACCATTTCTTTTCATGTTTTTAGCACATTTCCAAAAAAATTTTGAAAAAATGTGCCTATTAGTTTCACTCTGTCCGTCCGTCCGTCCATCTGTTTACAAAACTTTTATACCCTTAAAGATAGAGAAAAAAAATTTTAACCATGGGTAGGTCTCATAAAAAAATTAATTTTGTGGAAAAACTTTATCATATAGCCCCAACCATTAGAGAACTACAGCCCCTCAAAAATTGAAAATTTGCTATTTTTAGACTCCTGTAACTTAGGCATCTGTAAAAAGTTTTCTTCGGCAAGACATGAAAATTAATAGTTCAATAATATATTTTTACGTGTGTTAACGGTTTTTATTAGTTATATAGAGTTCCGGACTTACAGCCCCTCAAAATTCCAGAAAAGTCCTATTTTCACATTTTTTCTTACATGAAATTTTCAAATTTTTGTGCAAATCACAATTCTAAACGTTTGTATTGTCTTTTGGAAATGTGCGCTTTTAAAACCCGTTGGTTTACATTCTACCTTGTTCTGTCTCTTTTCTTGTTAGTTTTAGTCGAGACTCACATCAATTACTTAGGTCTACTTAGGTCTTGGTTTTAGTACTAAAGTAAGAAATATTGTGTATTTTATTAGTATTAGGTAAGAAATATTGTGATTGTGTGTGTTCTAAAATTTAAAACAAGTAAAAATAACAGTAAGTCGATGCAACCGACTTATTTATACCCTACACCTAAAACATTCAAATAAAATTAAAAATCCATAAGTTATTTTAGTTAGGTATTTAATACAAGCTAAAAAAAAAAAATGCTGTTACAACCTTTGTACAAAATTTCAGGTTTCTATCTTTATTAAATTCGAAAATATGATTGTTAGGTCTTGGGAAGTGTGTGAAGGCACGCGGACCACCACCCCAATTCATCTCAAATTTTAGAGACATCAACAGGGTAGAACATTCTTATATCAAATTTCAAGTTTATATATTTATTAATTTCGAAGATATGCTTGTTTGGTCTTAGGAGTTGTGTGGCAGATACCCGAACAACCATTCTAATTCATCTTAAATTTTGGACAAATCAGGGATTCAGGAAACAACACCCTTGTACCAAATTTGAAGTTTCTGTCTTTATTAATTTCGAAGATATGCTTGTTCGGTTTTGGGACTTGTATGGGAGGTACCAGAACGACCACTCCAATTCATCTCAAATTTTAGGCAAATCAGGTATTTAGGAAACAGCATCCTCGTATCAAATTTGAAGTTCCTATCTTTATTAATTTCGAAGATATGCATGTTTGGTTTTGGGAGTTGTATGGGAGGTACCCGAACAACCACTCCACTTCATCTCAAATTTTGGGGATATCAGGGATTCAGAAAAACACACCCTCGTACAAAATTTTAAGTTTCTATCTTTATTAGTTTCGAAAATATGCGTATTAGGTTTTGGAAGTTGTATGGGAGGTACTCGAACGCATGGTCCGATTTCGCCCATTTACAATCCCCGCCTTACCTTAGTCATTGTTAACCTACAGTATAAATTTCATCAAGATAGCATCATTATTTTTTGAGCTATCGTGCGTACGGACGGACGGACGGACATCGCTAAATCGACTCCGGCGGTGATCCTGATTCAGAATATATATACATGTCTATACCTAACTCGATTCCTTTTGGTGGTTACAAACACTATACCAAAGTTAATATACCCTATACTTAATGTGTAGGGTATAAAAAGGGCACGCGAATAGCAGCAGTAGGAGATTTTATTTTATAATATTAAGATATATATTTGTATACATATGTATATAAATTGTTGGTTTCAAAATGAAGAAGAAAATACCTGCTTTATTCCTAATTTTTTTTTATATAAAATGATAAATTTCATTTATAAACAAGTAATGGGAAAACCAAGGGTTTTCAAAAAAGGATATTTCCAATATTAAAGAATATTCCATAATAAGCCTAGAGTAAAGAGTAGATATATTGAAAAATAATTTTATAATATCAGATATATGTATGTAACTTAGGTATTTTATTATTACAAATTATGAATAATAATGAAAACAATAAGAAAAAATTGAGAAAAACCAAATCACACTTTCGTCAATTATAAGGTAACCCTATATTATTAAAAAAAATTATTAACACAAACAAAAATTGAATGTAGGAGCTTTAATTTTTGTATAATACTTCAAAAAAATTTGGACAAGTACAAAAGTTACATGTGCTTAAAAATGAAGGGGTCAAAAATCAGTTTTTGGGTAGGGGTAAGGGGTCAAAAATCAGTTTGTATACATCAGTTTTTGACCCCTTACAGCTCCTAAACGGGGGACTACACAAAAAAAAATCCTGATTTCTAAAGATCTATCTCCTCTCAAAACTGCAAGCTTCTAAGTTAAACCGTTTAGAAGATAAAAGAGGTCCAAATTTTTGCAAAAATTAAGTTTCACATAATGGTATATTAAAATACCGCACATATTTATTTTATATATATTTATAAGGTTTATAAAACCAGCTATCGTTTGCCGTTTCCAAATTGAAAATATGCCTTACAGAACCTGTGTTATAACAATTTAAAAATAGGGCTTTTTTGAAATTTGTATAGGAATGTAGTTCCGTGACGGATGGGGGTACAGAAAAAAGTTTTTCCACAAAATTAGTTTTTTGAAGTTGCGTATCGGTAGTTAAAATATCATTGCATTATTTCAAACGGTGTAGAAATTTTGTAAACTCCCAGACGAGCGGACGGACAAACGGACAGAGTGAAACTAATAAACACATTTTTTCAAAGGCCAAATAAATTGGCCTCACATATTGTCATGGGCGTCCGTAGAGGGAAATAACCGAAGTATTTGGAATGTTGCAACCTCCTAAACTAATTATGATTATTATATTATTATGATAACATATTATTATTATTATTATTTTTATTAAGAAAGAGTTAAACTAAATTAGTTAATTTGTCAAGATATGACCTATAACAAATTTAAAAATATATACATGTCCATATCTAACTCGTTTCCTTTTGGTGGTTACAAACACCATACCAAAGTTAATATACCATATACTTTAGGTGTAGGGTATAAAAAATTATTTAACTTTCAGAAATATTTTATAACAATGTTTAATAAATAATAACAATTTTTCAATAAAATGCCCATTATTATGTGAATGTTACTGAAGTCTGAAAAAAAATATTAACTTTAATGATTATTTTGTGTTTCAAGTTTCTATAATATATAATACCTAAAAAAGCAGAAATTTTTAAATTTTTATTTAGTTTTTCTTTTTTTGTTTTTCGTCACCAGGTGACGCTCATGAATTTTTTATTAAATTTTTAATATATTTTATCAATTAAGTTACAATACTTCAATTTTCAGTTCTACAATTTGATAAGAAACCGACTTCTACATTCCACTCTAATTCTAAATTTTCATTATTTATATATTTGCTAAAAGTATAATAAATGTATATATGTTCATATTTGAAAAATTAATTCATACATTACATTTACTAAATTTTTACCTTAATTTTTTCCTTATAATAATACATACATTTACTTATAATAATCATATTGTTTAAAACCTTCTGTTTTATTACATACTAGCAGAAATTTCCGGCGTTACCCGGAGTTTTGTTGATTTTATGAAATAAAAATTAGTAGCTTTTATTATTGCGTTAATATACTTAATTTAATTAATATAGTTAAATTATTAATATGTATTAGATGCCGATAGTTTTTAATTTTTTTTACATTTAATTAATATCAATTAACAATATTTTACTAAGTTTTTTATTAGCAAATAACAGAGCAAAGAATTAGGCATAATTCGTTTACAAAAAATCTTTAGAGGAATCAGTAATATCCATATTGAGTAAACTATTACGACGAAGTAAGTTTTCACAATTTCAATTATAAGACTCTCCAGTACATTTTTTCCGTAAGTAATGTTACGACCATGTTTCTGTAAATTACACTTTTTAGCACAGTTTTAAAAATATTTTGAAACTATTGTTTATTAGTTTCACTCTGTCCGTCCACGTATTTTCAAAACTTATAAACTTTTTTTTTTTTTTACAAGGGTTAGTGGAAAACTCGAAAGTCTTTTTTTTTTACAAGGGTTAGTGGAAAACTCGAAAGTCATCAAGAGAAACTGCACGTGGTTCCTCACGGTAGTCCTGAACATTAAGCAACCAAAATCACCCCCTTTTTAAAACTAAACCCTAGGATGGAACATTTACTGCAAATGTACAGTTTGATTTTGGGGATAGAGATGTGTAGAAGGAATAGTAGTGGCAATTTTTCGCGGGATCAGACAGCATTGCGTTTTTTTAGTGTTGAAATCAACTCTGTATACTTCACCCTCACATTTTCTCACTATATTGCTAATTATTTTGCTCACCAATAGTGAAATTTTTTGCTGTTGTATTAATCTGCTGATTAATGTAGTCTGCGAAACTATGGATCGGTTAATGAAAATAAGTCATTGATAATTATTAAAAAGAGAGTGGAAGATAAAACTGATCCTTAAGAGACACCATCATTTATCTTGAATTCGTCAGATGAATATCCATCGATCAGTACACGAAAAGTAAATTTCCTAAATTAAAATGTCCAAAAAGATTTGTTATTCTTTGGCATGTAGATGATTTGGCATGTACAAGAATTTTAGCTTGTTGATAACTCTCTTGCATCTAAGCACTATATGGTTAACCACTTTCTCTCTTTCTAACTATATAGTTGGCGCTGTGAGCTTCCAACCTGTTTTTTTGGTACAGTTTAAAAGCCTCCTCTTTTCTAGAAATGGCTTCCTCTCAAATGCAATTAAAGCAAGATTTGGCCTCCTTTTGACAGTTTTCATGAAATAAGGAATGAATAATTCCAAATAAAATAGTTTCATTAATCGCATTTCCAATCTAAGGCTCTAAAAAAATTGTTAAGACCCTCCCAGTCAGCATGGCTGAAACGTCAAACTAATTTTTTGGAGGGGATCTCTTGTTGGATATTGGGCTTACCGGGAAACTTGTATTAACCAAACAATGGTCGGAATTATCCAGGGGGCAACTGTTTAATGCAGAGCAATGACATTTTAACCACGAATAGATGTCTTAAAAGTGAATGTTGTAGACGAACTTTTTATACAGTACCACCGTTACGCAGCGATAGCTCCTCAAATTAAAAAAAAAACTCTTTTTAAATGTGTATATCTAAGATTCTCTTTAACATGTTTTCTATTTAAAAAGCTACAATGTTTTTTACTTTTATAAATCGGCTAGAATTTTTTATGTTACCTTTTTTTAATAATAATGTTTTGAAATGGATATTGAATAGGTCTAAAAATATTTGTGAGAACTGTACGATTTTTTGTTTTTTAAATGTATGTATGTATTCATTTTTGATTAAATATTGTACAGAAATGTGATTATATTTTCTAATATAATTGATTGTGCTTATTGTATTTTTAAAGATATCTACCTAACACATATATTATGTACATATTTTAAATATATTTTTTCAGATATATTATATTATACATATATACATCTTATATAGGTGCACCACATGGTAGTAATACATTTCTGAAACTGAATTCTGAATTTATAGATATTAGACAGAACCTTTGGAAAGAAATATGTTTTACAGCGGGACAGAAAACCCAAACATTTGGCAGCACTTTTAGCTATATCAAAAATATGCTCATTCCACAGTAACCATACAAACCATACAGTATTTTTGATTTTGCTGCAAACCTAAAATGCTTAAACTTTCTGATCGCTCTATATTTTCTCCTTGGAATCGCAATCAAGGTACCTCATCACCCTTTTGTTAACAAGAATTTCCATAACTTTGGAAATGACCGAAATAATATTTATTGGCCGGTAGTTGGAGGGTACGCTTTTGTCAGCTTTTTTGGGAATCGTAGAAACATGAACAAGTTTTTATTGACTGGGATATCTGCCAGTCGAAAATGATAATGAAAAAAAGATTACGCAGAGGTTTCGAAATGGGAGAGGCAATATGTTTAAGAATCATCGCAGGAATTCCATCAGGACCAGTGGATTTTCTAACATTCAGATTTTGAAGCACTTTCACTACATAGACGTGTTCTAAAGTACACCCTATGAAGAATTTTAGCCGTAGTAAGATCAACAAAGGGAAGTACTGGTGGAGATTTTACTGTAGGAGGGAGCGTAGAATTTGCTGCAAAGGATTTTGCAAACAAATTTGCTTTACCAACTTAATTTGATATGATAGAATTATTGTTATCAATCAGCGGCGGAAAGGATGATTCGCAAAAGTTATTCTTTACACTCTTGGCAAATGTCCATAAAGAACGATTGCAGTGAGGTAGAGTAATTATTTTACGTTTTAATCTTTGGTTGTAAAGAAACTTTGCTGATTGATAATTCTCTAGCAATTGTTGATGGCAACTTTATAGTCCTCAAATGAGGACCTAGACACATTTTCCTTCTAGAATTTGAAATGCTCTTCCTTGGCTTGAATTTCTTTCCTGCAGATGTCATTAAACCAAAGCTTGGATTTAGTTTTAACCTGTATATATGAGTTTCATTCCTAGTTATAATGAAAAGTGTCATACCTAGCATGATTGTTTTACTAATGGCATAAGGGAAAGACATTGGCCAATCAAAACCTCCCAAAAAGCTATTCAAACCTACCCAGTCAGCCCGGTTATAGTGGCAGACTAGTCTTTTAGGAATATGATATCTATTGGGCGATGTATCTATTGGAAAGCTGGACTTAACAAGGCAATGGTCGGAGTGCTAACAGAAATATTGTATTTTTCTGGGTTTGATGTCAGGAACAAGTCCAAAAGATATTAATTTCATTTTCTCGGTCCGGAGTTCGAGTTGGGCCCCTTACAAGTTGAGAAAGTTGAAATAAGTTTGAAAATAGTTCAACGTGTTTGCCTTCCTGGGTTATTGTGACTTGAAAAATGGAATCAGTTTTTGTTTTGGACATTGAAATCACCCGCGACAGCTACCTCACATTCAGGATTCTTTTCCAGAATTTTATTGATATAGTCGGATAATTCTTCGATGGCAGTAGTTTTCAGCTCACTGGCTTGGGGGGATCTGTATAAAAAACAGAAAAATATTGTAGCACTTTCAACACGAAATTTAACCCAGAGATAATGAAAAATCGGGTTGGAGCTTTTAAGATCATGAAGGGTATTTAAATTAGAATATCCTCAAAATCAAATAAATTATTTAAATTATAATACCCTCATTTGGAATATCAAAAACAATATACCTAGCCAAAAGTAAAGAGTTTTGGAAATATTTTTTTAATAACAATGAAAATTGGGCAGAATGTTTTTTAACAGGTACTTGTGCGGTAATGGGTTAACGAAGGTTAACAAAAAATTGACGCAGACTTTGTTTAAGACCGTACCTCCATCCTGCAAAATCAACACAAATCGAAACCAACATTTTTTTGGCAGACTATCTTGCCGAAATGGGAAAAGGTGTAACGACAAATTAATTGAATGAGCTTCTGTGCTAAAGTGCAACACTTGTGCAAATTTAGAACTTAATCGGTCAAACCATTTAGATAGGGCAATGAAAAAAAAAAAGCTTTCACACGCTCTTGAGCCTTAGTGGATTAAAGATCCGCAATACGATATAGCCTATAACTCCTTCGAGGCTCCTTAACATATTCCTATAAAATTTGGTTGCAATCGAACCAGTGGTTTTCGTGTGAATCTGAGACAAACAAACAAACAAACTTTCTGCTTTATATATTTATTATTTATATGTTATACAAAGCTTAATTCTGTAGAACTAAAAGAAAATTACATAAATATAGGCTGCAAGTAATAGCTTTTCGTAAGTTCTATTCCTACTGTACGTATAATTGAGTTAAGTCAACCTAAGGTTTTATTTGTTTTATGTAAAGTTAATAATAGCAACTCATTAAAACAGTGTTGAATTGAAAAATACAGCTACTTAGTTTTTTTATTTCTATTTTTAAATATTACTTGTGTTGTATAATGAAGGTTTAATATTGCATTTTTTTAATACTTACATATATACATATAGAATCTTATAAAATTATAAGTTTACACTATGTTCAGTTTACATAAACTTAAACCTGAAAACACTTGCATTTAAAAACCAAACCTTGCTGTTAAAAAAAGTGCACAAAAAATCAGAACAAAGGTATTATTTTTCGGAATAGCATCGAAACATTAGTCGGTTAAGCTTTTCCGCCCTTCCATCCGTCTGCCCGTCAGCACGATAACTCAAAAACTAAGAAAGCTAGAGCTTTGAAAATACCATGAAATATTTTTAGATCAATTTGTAATTTTCCTATTTTTTTTGCTTAAGATCCGATCAAAACTTCAAGTATCTCACGAACAACGAACTTTTTGATCTCCACATTTTTCATAAACATTTTTCAAAAGTTCTACATCCTTTTAAGTAGAGCAATGAAATTTTAACTACGGATAGTATATTAATTAAAATCTCAAATAAAGTTATAAATTTAAAAGTCATAAAATTTTCGACAAATTTGTATATCTAATCGACAAATTGACAAATTTGTATTCTATACTTACTATACATTGTACATAATTACTATATACATATACATTGTAGTAAGTACATATCATTGAAGAAGGCTTCATATATTGAACAGAATCAGCTTCCGTAGAAAAATTCAAAAATCCACTAAAAATAAAAAACTGCAACAGCTTTTACTCAATTAAAAAAATATTCAGTTAAAAGTAATTACTAATGTATGTATTACCTATTCAATATGATACAACTAATCCAACAAGTTAGTTTATGAACACATACAATAAGGTACTATGTACGAAACGAACAACAATTGACATAATAATTAAAATACATTAGAATTTACATAAATATGTTGTTTTTGTACCTATAAAATGTAGTTAAATTTTAAAACTATTTTTGTCAAGCATAAAATTCTCTCGCAGTTTTTCATGTTTTGTTTGTCATACATTATTTACATACTTAAAAAAAATCTTTTCGAACTTCAATAATAATTATTATCAAAAGAAAAATTAACCATTTAATCTCATTATTTTTTGTATGAAATTTTCGTTGACTCTCAATTTATTTACCAATAGTTGAATTGCTTTTATATGAGGCAAATAATGAGTTTGAATATCGCATTCTAAGAGGGGTTATATTGAATATTGATTAAAATTCATTTGACTTTTGTATCAAAAAAAGAGAAAATTAATACAATGTTCTTTTTCTTTGTATTCTTTTTGATATTTGTTGTTCTTTATAATTATTATTATAATTTATATGTATGTATTAATTTTTCTCTCCGATTACTGATTGATTGGTGATTGGTTATGTGGGTGAACGGTGATAGTTGATGAATCATGATAATTGATAGCAAAGAAATAAGAATATTATTATGTAAATGTAATATGTATAAGTATTACTAGAACTAGAAGTCTAGAATTATAGCTGTTGCTATTGATATTCTGATACTTTATTTTGATTTTTATAGGTAAAAAAGAGGAAAAAATAATAAACAAATAATGAGTTAGATTTAAGCATTCTATATGTTTTGGCCTTTGTTTGTTTTTTTTTAGAAAATTTTTGATTACGTGCTTTTTTTGTTTTATTTACAGGACGTTATTTTACAAGACTATTGATTAGTTATCTGATATTAATTATTATTTTAAATTTATATTAATAAAACATACAAACTTTTTTCTCTTTCAATATGGGTAGTATTATTCAGTATATTTGGGTACTACTAAATAAATTTGCATTACTCGTTTAAGATTACTTAAATTATTTAAGTAACTACCAGAATATTCGAGATAGATTCTTGCAACTCTGTGATAGATGATATTTTGGAAAAATTATTATTTTAAAGAGATTTCGAAGGAAAATAAAATAAGTAAAAATGATTGTGAGTTGTGGGAAATAAAATAAAACCTTAAAAAAAAAGTTCATAACGTAGTGTGCTTTCGTTCCTAAAAAAAGTCACGCTTCGGCACTGGTACATACATATATGCATTCATATTATATATTATTATAACATACATATTATTATGTACATATCGCCATACATCGCAGTTTTTTTATATAATATTTCATTCATTAAATTTTTTCTTCTAAGTACACAAAATATGTACAATCGCAGCTATATCTTTTATATCTATAGCTATACTATTCTTATAATATATGCCATACAATTATGTATGTAAGTGTATGTATTATGAATACTAATATCATATAAATAAGTTCTTTACGCAATCGTTATAATATTTTTATTTATTCACTTTTTTCTATTACTCATCATCATCTTCAACAACTCTTATTATTGATAGATAAAAAAGCTAAAAAAAAAACAAAAAAAAAATAAAAAAACTCATACAAATTTTTAGCACTTGTGATGTAATAAGAGCTTGTTGCATTGAACATTTCGCGTTTACATATATGTGTAGCTATACGGAATAAACCTGTCAGTTTTCTTAACGAAATTAAGACGCTACTCCTTAAAGAAAATTCAAAAAATTTAATAGTATTAGGTGATTTAAACTTGGAAATATTAATTTTAAATGTCTGCTCTGCTAATTATTTAATAGTAATGGCAAGGTATGGGTTAAATTCTTATCTTAATAAAACGACTAGGACAGTTTCTGGAACATGTAAACTATATTTTCTCTCGATAATATAAACAATTCATTTTATGCAATTAATCTCGATATGAATATCGCAGATCATTATATGCCTTGACTATTATTTAAAAGTATTGACTGTAATCAAATCAATAAATATTTTCAATTACCAACTAGGACTAAAATAAATTATGAGGATTTGAATGAAAAATTGGGACGAAGTTTATGCAGAAAATTATTTAAATATGTATAGCTTATATGATAAATCCGTTAATATACTATCATGCATTGGTTACTGTACCTTAGGAAGTGAACCGACAAAAGGTAAAAAGCCATTACTTGCTAAGGTTACAAATGAAAAACACATTGAGAACAAATTGTTATAAATACCCGAACAATATTAGATTATAGAAGAAGATGTTATAGAATATTTTCTAAACAATAAAGAAATTTCTGTAGCTGAAAAAAATTTTATTAAAAATTAATTTATGAAGTATAATTGTAACATAAAAAAAAATTAAAAGTTGTCAAAAGTTAATAAGAAATAAATCGCATGAGGATATTGTAATTTCTACAAACGAAAGTTTTCTGATAGTGCAATCATTGCTAAAAAAATTAATGATTATTTTAGTACAATCAAAGCCGTCGCGATTGTATTTGTAATAAATACAAGCCTGATACAACACATATAAACCTATTCAATGTAGTCCGATTACATTTTTAAAAAGAAAGGAACGCGCGGTGAGTGGATTAATAAAAAATATTTTATTTCAAGGTAGCGTAAAGTGATTAATTAAAATATTATATAATAATAACAAATTAAATATTAAATAATATAGTAATTATTTAAGTTAAGTGTAACAGATTATATTATTATTGAAATTGAAAAGAATAAGAGCGAAAGAAATTGTTTGTTTACATTGAATTATTTTGTTTTTGTACATACATATTAAAAAAGTATTATAAAAGTAAATATAAAACTAGATAAAATATTTTATAAAATAGTTTTGGTGCAATCGAAATTAAATTTTAATTAAATAACAAATAATGCATCGTCATTATGTAGTTCCAGGATGTAAATCAAATTATGAGTCAACTTCTCAACCTGTTTGAATATTTTGTTTCCCGAAACATGTTGAACTTAAACAAAAATGGATTAAAGCAACTCATAGGTCACACTGGTAGCCAACAAGTTGTTCATCTGTAATCTGTTTGTGCAATTTATTTTAGAGAAATTGATTTTAAATATGGTTTAAAAAGTAAAAAACCTAAATTAAATTCCGGTGCTATTCCATTGGTTTTCCCCAATTTACCACAGTATTTTACTAAAAATGAAACAGTAGTTAGAAAAAATCCTAAAGTCCGGCGCGAACAATTTATTATACATATTGAAAATATATTGGAACAATTTTTTCAAAACGACATTATAAATTTTTTTAATTTAGTGATTTAAAATCTGGTTTTTAAGAAAAATTAAATTTTGAAAACTATTTAATTTATATAATAAAACTGATAAATTAGTATTTATTTTGTTAGAAGACAGTAATGATTTTGTTTGTAAAATTTCTGTTAGAATATCAGTCAACAATGATTTAAATGTTAAAGTAATTGTAAATGAAAATGATGTTCCTTTTAATGAATTGAAATGGGTTTTACCCCAAAATAAAACATTACAGCTTTGATCGCAATTACAAAATATACTAAGTAGATATAAATTTGAAAAAAATAATACTGAAAATCGCGAATATTTTTTGAATCGTGCACTGTTTTATTTAACTAAAGCAAGAGATTGTGGTGAAGATTTTGAACACTGTGGTAAATTGGATATTTTAATTAATCAAATAGATTTAATTAATAAAGTTAAAACGAGATATGATTGAAAAACTATTATAATGTCATTTTTAATTTTTGCGCATTCTGCTGCAATTTATGATATTTTAAAATAAATTTTAGTTTTGCCAAGTAGAAGTTATCTTCGAAAGATATCTTCCAAAATGCATTTATCATCAAATTACAGACAATTAAGCAATGACGAGAATTATTTGCTTCATTTTCCCAAATCATTGACTAACGAAGAAAAATTTGTGGCGCTTTTGATAGACAAAATTTATATTGATAAATTCTATTTATTTCAGAAAATAATAAAGAAATAGTACGGTTACTTCCAGTGTTTCGTCCGTCTGGTAAAGCATAGCCATTTTATAACTATGTCAGTAATTAAGTTCGTACACTCATTAGGCTTTCAAATTGTTGTTGTAATAACTGATAATAATAGAATAAATCAAAATATGTTTTAATTATTTAGTTCGGAAAATAAATTGGAAAATCCTGATTATCCAAATAGTTCGATTTATTTACAGTTTGATACAGTACATTTACTCAAAAATATTCGAAATAATTGGATAAATCTTAATACTTTAGATAAAACATTTATTTATTCAAATTTTTCAACTCAACTTTTTGAAATTCAATTTGCTTCTTTTCAAGATTTGCAAGATATGTATCAATCTAAGTGTGGTTTATTGTTAAAAAAATGTCCTAAATTGAAACACAAGACAATTTTTCCTAATAGTTTAAAACGAAAAAATTCGTTTACACAATGTTTTCGCACATAATTCAAAAGATCACGCCAAATTAATTCAAATTTATAATTACAATTTTTTAAGGGTTGTTAATTCTTATGATATTACTGATTTTGACAGTATTTTAGATAATGATCTATATTTAGTTAATGCAAAAATTGACGAATCATCTCAACTTTATATCAACGGCTATGCCGCTCATAAAACTGTCAAGGACATGAATTGTATTTCGTGTCGTAATTTACTTTCCAAAGAGAAATGTGCTTTGTCCATATACGATTACTTCAATTATTTACAGCGTGCTGGTTTTTCTATTCCGTCTGACGAAATTAGCTTTATTTCATTTCATATATCTGCCATATTTCAAAAAAATTTTAAGACTAAAAGAGCTGTTTTTACTAAGTAGAAATTACAAAACTATATTGATTGATTTAACAATTAATATTTTAAATAAAGATTGCAAATATCCAACTGAAATAGATTTCGATTATGAATGTGATTGTGATTGTGGTGCATCTAGTTTTGATATTTATTTTAATATTTGTAAATGATTTGGAACATAAAGAATCAATGGTTAAAAACCGGAAGATTTTAACCTTAAAATAATTTTTGATATTTTTAATATTATTTCTAGTCATGAAGAGTTATTTTGTTGTTTTATTTATGTATATGTATGATTTTTGTTAAGTTTTTGTTTTTATTGTATTTTTAGCACATTCCAAAAAAATTTTTGAGAAATGTGCTTATTAGTTTCACTCTGTCCGTCCGTCCGTCCGTCCGTCCGTCTGTTTACAAAACTTCTACACCGTTAAAGATAGAGAAAAAAAATTTTAACCATAGGTAGGTCTCATAAAAAAAATAATTTTGTGGAACAACTTTTTCATGTAGCCCCCCCCATTACGGAGCTACAGCCCCTCAAACTTTGAAAAAGCCCTATTTTTAAATGCATATATCTTATGTTCTGCTTAAGATTTTTTCAATCTGAAAACGTCATTCGACAGGTATTTTTTTTATCTTTGCAAATTAATATCAAAAGTATACAATTTTTTTAAATTTAGTATTTAAATTTACAGTTATGTGAAAACCAAATTTTGGATGATTTTTCTACTTTCATAACTCCGGCACGCTTCTACATAGAAGCTTGAAATTTTGAGGCAAGAAAGAACTTTTAGAATTAGTTGCTCAGAAAATTTTTTCGGACTTAAGCTTAAAAATTGAAAATTTGCTATTTTTAAACACCTGTAACTTAGGAACCTGTACACATTTTACTTCTGCAAGATGTAAAAATTAAAGCTACAATAATATATTTTTACGTGTGTGAAAGGTTTATTTTAGTTGTAAAGGGTTCCAAAGTTGCAGCTCTTCAAAATTGCGAAAAAGCCCCATTTTCAGATGTATATATCTCGGGCTTTGCGTAATAGTTTTGCAATCTAAAACCGGCAGATGATCGAAAATTTTATTATCTATATAAAACAATATCAAAATTATGTAATATTTTGTAATTTACGATTTAAATTTACCGTTATGTGAAAACCACATTTTGCATGAAATTTCTTTTTTCATAACTCCGGCACCCCTTTAGATAGGAACCTGAAATTTTGAGACAAGAAAGAACTTTTAGAATTAGTATAAGTTTCCTCAGCAAATTTTTTGGTAACACCCCCTCTTTAAGAGTTATTACGCCTCAAAAATTGAAAATTTGCTATTTTTAGACACCTGTAACTTAGGCACCTGTAAAAATTTTTCTTCGGTAAGACATGAAAATTAAAGCTTCAATAATATATTTTTACGTGTGTTAACGGCTTTTCTTAGTTATATAGGATTCCGGAATTACGGCCCCTCAAAATTTCAAAAATGTCCTATTTTCACATTTTTTCTTATTACATGAAATTTTCAAATTTTTGTGTAAGTCACACTTCTAAACAGTTTGTATTGAGTTTTGGAAATGTGCGCTTTTAAAAACCGTTGGTTTACATTCTACCTTGTTTTTCTTGAATTTTAATGAAATTTTTATTTTTAATTTCATATTAAATATAAATATTTTTAAAATAAGTATAAGTATTATCTAGTTTAATGAAGTTTTTATTTTCATATTAAATATAAATATTTTTGAAATAAGTATAAGTATTATCTAAATTAATTTTTCTTTTCATATTACTGCGAGCAAATAAACATTTGGCAATGAAAAGATGACACCAATCAGCCTGTGATCCTCCGCAGAGAAATAAAT
This sequence comes from Poecilobothrus nobilitatus, assembly GCA_947095535.1. Taxonomy (NCBI): domain Eukaryota; kingdom Metazoa; phylum Arthropoda; class Insecta; order Diptera; family Dolichopodidae; genus Poecilobothrus; species Poecilobothrus nobilitatus. The sequence continues at coordinate 266,797,663 of OX352772.1, forward strand.
GAATTTTAAGTTTTTAGTTTAGATTTATTAAAACATATATATTTTTTATTTTAAATAATATTTTCTTAGCGATAAAGATGCTTTTTCTAGGTACTAAATGATAAAAGATATTATATGTTATCTATATAACGACAAAAACAAATAATTTACACACTGATAGTACCTACATACATACAATGCTTTCAAAGGTATTGAAAAAGTATTTTTATTCATTATATGATAGATTATATAAATTTTATTATTGTATAAAATTATTTAAAAAATTTTAAATAAAATAAAATTTTCAAAATAAATACAAATTAGCTTTTATTTATTTTATTTTTTTCAATCCCATAAAATTTTATTTTTATTCAAAGCTTTGGTACAATCAGTGAAAATACTATTTCGTGTGAAGGTTTACTTTATTTTAATAATTGTGATTTAAATATTATTAGTGAACATTTAATTATTAATAGTTTTCTATTTGAGGCATACTCATCTTGGGAACTAGTAAAAATCATTAAATCTCTTAATAATTCTAAATCATGTGTTACAGACAATCTTATAAACTAATTGCTAAAAACGATCTGACTAATGTTTTTGCTCATGTGTTAAACAAAAGTATACTTTGGAACACTTTTTCAGAAGCACTAAAATTGTTGATTTTAATCTACAGACCTATCTCATTGTTGTCGACAATGAGACACTTTATACTATACTTTAAACTATAAACTCGTTTTCTCAACATTCTGGTCGTTGGCTTTGTCCGAAATGAGCACTAAACCGACGTAATGTTTTCTGTTTTTACTAAATTACTACTAAATGTAAAAAATTGCTCAAAAAATTTTAAAATTGAAGATGATGCACTTTCATCTTATCTCAGATTAGATACAAAGCTTATATTAAAGTGCATTTGAATTGCATATCAGAGTTCACTAAAATTAACGAACTGCGAAGTTTATTTTATATGTACTTTATTAAAAGAATAAAAGCAAATTATTTTAAATTTTTGATTATCTCAATATGACATATATATAAATGCATTAAATTATTATACACTAAAAATAATATTTTTAAAATGTTTATGAATATTTTACGTTCATTTCCATCTAGTCTATAGTTTAGACTTCGTTATTTTATTAAAGCAGAGGTCATGTTTTCAGTAATTTTTGATAGGTATTTTAATAGGCGCCATATTTGAATAATCTTTGGTTTCAATTCACTACTTTTAGAATTTTAATGCATGGAACTTCTTAAATATTTACATACATATCAAAATATTTATTTAGTATTTTATTAATTATAAGTAGAAATCCCAATTAGCATTTCTATATATCTATATAAATCAGGATCAAACTTATGGCGTGATAATATACTTGAAAATTGGTACTCGGGTACTCTCTAAAAAACTAACAAATATATATTTCCCCGTTTTCCGAAATTCTGAATTGTGTAGGTAGCTGCCATACAATTCTTAGCACTCAGAAGGAATATTTTAAAAACCAAGGGAGTTACAGACCTGAAACTTGATACACAGATACTCTCTGGAATATTAACAAACATGTATTTTACCATTTTCCCAAATTTAGAGTGGTTTACGTAGCTGCGATACAACTCCTAGCATACAGTAGGAATTTTTCTAAAAATAAAGACGTTACAGATCTAAAAATTCCGTTTTTGTGTTTTGCATATCTGAAATTTCGTCAAACGCCTTTTACGGTTTTCAAAAATTCTTAGTGATTTGGATAGCTTCCATACAACTTCCAGAGCCCATCAGGAATGGGTATTTTAAAAATCAAAGGTGTTACCGAACTGAAAATTAATGCGGTGATATTCTCTTGAAAAAGAACAAACTCGTAACAAATTCTGAGTAGTTCAGGTGTCTGCCATATAACTCCAGCACCCAGTAGGAATACTTTAAAACCCAAAGGTTTTTGTAATCTCATTTATAAGATGAGTTACATAATATTCATACCTGTATTGTACTGCCACAGAAATAATATTTTTGTTTAATTATTATTCAATTTTTAAAATTGTTTTAAAGTTATATAACAATAAATAACTAAAATCAATAAATGAATTTTAAATAATAAAGATCAAAAGTAAAACGGATAAATCATTTGAACCAAAATAGCTGTTTTGGAAAATAAAAGGATTATAAAATTATCAGGATACGAGCTTATGGCCTGGTAATTTTTTAACACCTAGTATTTAGATAAAACTTTACAAACGGCAGTATATAAAACCAAAAGTTTTTAAAGACTCACATTTTCAAAAAGACAATTAAAAGAATTTCATAAAATTGTACTATACTTTTGTATCAAAATTAGTAATTTTTATTTAGAATTTTTTATGTATGAACATTTTTGAAAAATTCACGAACCATTTCTTTAGTTTTAAGTTAATCCCTAAATAAAAGAATTAAGAAAAGCCGTTATAACACGTGTGAAAAGATAATATTGAAGCTTTAATGTTTATGTCTTATTTACGATAAATTTGCACAGGTGAGTAAGTTACAGATGCCTAAAAAACAAAATTTTCAATTTTTGATCTCTAATAACTCTTAAATCGGGAAAGTACAAATATTTACTGTGTCAGTTAATTTATGCTTATTCTAAAAGATCTTCTTTCTAGTGAAATATTTCTCACTGAAAATATAGTTTTTGATTAGTAATTTTTATAGCTTTTTTATTAGGAAATCGGATTGTTAGTAAGATGTTTTTTAAATTATTCTATGTAAATTTAGTCTATGCTATGTAAATTTCATTATACGCTGCAGAATTTTTAACAACTTTAATCTCATTTGGTTAACGCTCGTCGTATTTTACTATAGTTCTCTTTCTTTAAACTTTTTGGTTGCAACAAAGTATTGAACACGCCGCAAAAGGCAATATACAAAAGGCCACAAAAGGCATAAATCAGAGGTTTTCCGAAGGTTATGACATTTTTTTAAAATTTGTCAATTGCAAAAACTAATTGATAACCTTAAAAATAACTTACAACTTGTAAGGCCAAACTAATTAATTCAGCAACAGAAAACAAATAGAATTACATTTTAAGAAGAAAATGGTGAAATATCCAACAATAATTGATGATGAAAACTAAAAACCATATGAAGAACAAAATAAAGATTATAAACCTACAAAACTAAAATTTACGATAACTTTATAAAATAATACTGAAAACAAATTATTGAACAAAAGTACAAAACAAATAGCTAAGAAAATAAAAAAATAACGTACTATGTAGTTGAAATTATTTCGCTACAATATGTTGGTTCCCAATACCAAATTCATGCTTTAATTTTCAAACATTTTATGGATAAATTATTAAATGGACAAATCAATCTATCTGTACGTATACAAAAATCTTAAAGAAAACTAAAAGTGAAATAAAGAAAGATAAGTTTTGGATCACAAAATTTGTACAGGTTTATCAAAGCAGATATATTTTTTACAAACATTTTAAAGCATGATGTAATCTAGTGGTGTTTTAGTTTATGTTATATTTTATTTCTAAATTTAAACAAGTAGAATACTTTTTATACCCGTACGATAGGATCGGGTATAATAAAATTACTCCTCCATTTGTAACACCTCGAAATAAGCGAGCTAGATATACCTTCAAAGGTATGGATCGGATCAGAAAAAAATTCTAAGACTTTTGAGCCATGTCCGTCCGTCCGTCCGTCCGTCAGCACGCTAACTCAAAAACTAAGAAAGCTAGAATCTTGAAATTTACACAAAATATTTTGGGAGTAATTTGTAGGTTCCCTATTTTTTTTGGTTGAGTTTGGACCAAGCCTTAGGGTAGCTCTCGAACACCTAACTTTTAGATCCCTACATTTTTTTTGAAATAGAGCTATGAAATTTTAACAGCTGATAGATATCACAAAAATATTAATTTTATTTTTAATAATTTTTTTTTTGTAGCCCCACCCGTTACTTTGGGGAGCTACAGCTCCCCAAAGGTTCAAAAAAGCTCTATATTTAAATTGTTATAGCACAAGTTGTATAAAGTATATATTCATTTTGAAAACGCCAAACGATTACTACTTTTATTAGCTTTAAAAGTATATATACAATATACATATATTTGTGACATACGGTGTCTTAATTTACCGTTATGCGAAACTCAAATTTTACAAAATCCTTTAACCCTTCTATCTTCTAAACGGTTTAAGTTGGAAACTTGAAATTTTGACACAAGTTAGATCTTTAAAAATAAGTATGAGTCATTTCAGAAATTTTTTTTGTATCACCCCCCGTTTAGGAGCTGTAAGGGGTCAAAAACTGAAAATTTCCTATTTTTAAACACCTGTAACTTGAACACCTGTTAAAATTTTTTTGAAGTAATACACAAGAATTAAAGCTTCAACATTATACTCTTATTTCTGTTAACAACTTTTTTTAATAATATAGGGTTACTTTATAATTGACGAAAGTGTTACTTGATTTTTTCAAATTTTCTAACAAATTTCTTTAAAACGAATTTTTTCCATTTTGTTTTACTCGATAATTTGAAATTGTTGAGGATATAATGCGTAGTATAAAAAAATGTAAATAAATAAACAACATAACGGTTGCTTGAAGAATTTTTATTATTATTTATATGATATTGATATATATACATACTTATATAATATCATGTTTATTTACATATCGTATATGTCACTAGTGAATGAATGATAAGAGTATATATGTATATTATATAGCGCCGTATTTACATACATATATGTATTTCATTGTACTTATAAGAAATTATTCTGTCAATGGAATATTTAAATATAATATAATATAATATTTAAAATTATATTTATTATTTTGTACTAAGTAAATTTAATATACATTTACCGCTTGGTATTAAATGGTACTATAGAATATTTGAAAAAGTTTTGGATTGATAATCGTTATGTGGAAGGTTAGAATCTGCTTTAGAAGAATGTACATATAAACATATAGTTTGAATATATGTACAACCCATAAGTTCTAGAAATTATAAAATTCACCCAAATTATTTTAAAATACTAAAATATTTAAAAAATAATATTGTAAGCAGAGTGACAGGCTGTGAACATACTAACGGTTCGTACGGGTATCTAAGAGTTGACAAAGGCAACTGTATTCTTCCTCGTTTGATTACAAATTCAGTTTCATAAGATATATGATTCAATGCAGATTACAACAATTTCTGATCCATTTTAATCAAGCTGTATACAATTTGGTGAAAAGTACAACAATTTTGATTTATTTTTAACAAGTTGTTGAAAACCACCAGATAAATGACTCTACAATTTATTTCTTCAAACGGTGAAGGATATTTTTAAATAAATTTTTTATTTTAGTTTTTGAACCAACTTTTACATTAAAATTGTTACAAAAATTAGAATTATTTTTGTTGACTATTATTATTTTTTTATCTAATTATGCATGCCAGAATTTATTGGAATATAACTTTAAATAATTAATTATTTTTAAAAGTGATTTATTATTTCTCGTTAGTGCCCATTAAGTGACTAATTTTTGGTCTCTAAATTATAGATAAATTTGTTTTGTTACTGTTTTTTAATAAGTTTCAAGATTTTATATGATGGTATAATAAGAATGAAATAAAACTAAACATTAATTAAACTAACACTAAATAAGACTTAGATTAAATAAATGTAGGTGGTAAACTGTAATAGGGATTCTGAATATTTTTTTTTACATACCTATTAAGTAAGAGCATATGCAATATATGTTATGTGTAGTGTTCATTTGCAAAATTTGTTAAGTGCTCAAGTTGTAAATTGTTTGTTCAAGATATTTTCGACAAATATTTTGTTAAAGTCGGTTGATCAAATGTATAATTCTCAAATGGAAGACGCAAAGGAAGAATTTCATGGATTGAAATTTTAAACATAATTTAAAAAAAAAAACAAATAATTGAAAAAGCAAAAACAATTAATTACATATATGGCCAAAAAGGAAGAAAGTCAATGGATTTTTGTTAAACGCTAAAGTAATTTTTAACACGATTATGTACTGTGGTGATTCAATATCATTCAAAATAACACACCATACAAATATTCAAGACCGAAAGTAAATCGCCCTCCCTACCATACTAGTAGGTGAGGTACTATTTTTGTTAAATATGTATATTTTATTAAATATTCAAAAACGATCACTGCTATTTATAATTAATAACATCGCTATTATATTTATACTTTTGTAGAACTCACTTGGCCACTTTTTTATTTCCCGCTTTAATCCCCAATAAAACTTTTGTAAATAAATTGTAAACATTTTAATGAAATACAGGCTGAAATTTTACTCAAAGCAAATTTGCATATGTACTCATTGAGCTACAGCACCCACATTTTATAAAATGAAAATTAAATTTCAGTAAAAGGAGAAAAACTTGAGAAACCAAAAGCTAAAATTTTGTAAATTTTGCCTGAAAATAAATTTAAAGGGTTAAGCAAAAATACACTATAAATATAGTTAAAATATAAAGCTTTCAACGATGAAATTATTATGAAAAACCGACCATTAGATTTGATAATTTTATTATTACTAGCAGTTGTTAATTTAATTTACTTAGAGTTGATAGGTTTTTCTTACATTTAGTTAATATATATTTCATTGAGTTTCCTTTTTGAGTAAATTAAACAAAAGGAACCTAAAATTGGGCACAATTCATTTACAAAAAATCGTTAAAGGAATCACAATATTAACAGATTCGAGTGCGAAATAAGCCAACATTTACACAAAATGTTCGCAAATGCCAAAGTAAATGTAATATGAGTACGTAAGTAAATTTTATATAACTTTCAAGTGGCACTTAATTTTTTTATGAATTATACTTTATTTATTTTTTATTTGAATATTAAATACGTAAAATAAATATGGTCTTGGTAGAGTTATAGTTATTTCGAACTCTAAAAATGTTTTTCATTTGCATATCGTTAATTTTAATATACCATTTTATACACAAGCCCCTTTAAGTTATAAGAGCTCTTCAAAACCTGAAATGAAAATGGAGCTCTTCAAAAAAGAAAAATTGCTATTTGGTAGTGATTCCAGAACGGGTTAACGAAACTCAACAAATAACAGATCCTTCAAAATAATTAAACTACGCTAAAAAAATCAGACAAAATTAAAAATTTACTCTATCGACGTTTTAGGTTAGTTTTATTTATTTTTATTTATTATGTTATTAAATCAACCATACCACAGCCAATTTGATTGGGAAAATTTTTTGGTAAGGAAGAATTCCTAGAAAGTTTAAAGTTAATTAATCAGTCGAACAGAGAGAACGGGATAATAATTGTAATAATTTATAATTCTAAATACATACATATTTTATTTTTATAATTGATTATTCATTATACAACATATTATATACATACATAATTCATTCAATAAAAATAAAAAAAAACCAATTGAAATTATAATGAATTACTAAAACAAAAATTATATATAGGTGTTCACAATTGAATGATAGCAATTAGGCTTTGACGTTTGGTAAAAATGAGAAAAAATTCTTATTAATCACTAGGTAAAGTTCACTAGGTAATATATTTTAAAATTTAGTTCAGATTATATTGCGAAAATAACAAGTGTGCATTTTACAAAACTAGTAATATTAACTATTAAATAAATTTATTGAACTCCTTTGCCAAGAGTAACATTTGTGTAAATGTTTAGGCAGCATAACAAAAAACCCAAAAAACTTGAACAGGCTCGGTACGGGATAATGAAGCCTAACACGACAAAAACGAGATGAGTTACAGACTTGAAAATTAGTACTCAAGTACTCTCTAAAAAATTAACAAACAGGTATTTTACCATTTTCTCAAATTCAGTGGTTCAGGTAGCTGCGATACAACTACTACCACGCAGTAAGAATTTTTCCATAAAGAAAGACGGTACATATCTAAAAATTTGGTTTTTGTGTTTTGCAGATCTGAAATTTCGTCAGCGCCTTTTGCGATTTTCAAAAATAATTTTTTTATTGGACTGAGCATTAGCGAATAGAGTGGTCAAAATTTTGAAATACTCTCATTGTCCGTAATTAATTTTTGAATTGCTCGTCTTTTCGGAATTAACCAGAAAGCAATTTTGCAAGTTATAGTATTTATTTATTTCATTTTTGTAAATTAATTAAATTTCACTTTTTTAAATAAATTTTATTTGCAATTTTGTTTAGTTCCATTTAAATTTTTTGAATTTAATTTCAGTTTTTTAAATAAATTTTATTTGTAATTTTTTGTAGTTTCTTTTATTTTGCAAAAGATTTCATTTACATAAAAATGTTTCATTTATTTTGGAAAAGGTTTCATTCAATTGAAAAATAGTCAAATTTTATTGAAAAATAGTTTGAAAATCATTTATTGAAAAAAGGTTTCATTCAATTGAAAAATAGTTTCATTTAATTGAAAAAAGGTTTCATTTAATCGGAAAATGCAAAATATTTTCTTTTTAAAATAATTGAGTTCAACACGAATATATTTTCAGCAAAAATTTATTTATTTAATTTTTAATGTTTCTGTACCAATAGATAATTAATATTTTTTTTGTTAAAGTACTCGAATCAAGGGTTTTTAATGATTGTTACCAGCAGTAATATTTAATTGGATTTTATGATTTAACAAATAATTAGGAAATTACATTTTAATTAATATTTTCTGTATTTACTAAATTACTACTAAAGATTGCTCAAATAGGATCTGAGAATATGATACAATAATTTTCGTCAAAAATGAATTAAATGATTTTAAAATTGAAGATGATGCAATTTCATCTTATCTCAGATTAGATACAAAGCTTATATTAAAGTGCATTTGAATTGCATATCAGAGTTCACTAAATTTAACGAGCTACGAAGTTTTATTTTATATGTACTTTATTAAAAAAATAAAGACAAATTATTTTAAATTTTTGATTATCTCAATATGACATATTTATAAATGCATTAAATTATTATACACTAAAAATAATATTTTTAAAATGTTTATGAATATTTTACGTTCATTTCCATCTAGTCTATAGTTTAGACTTTGTTATTTTATTAAAGCAGAGGTCATGTTTTCAGTAATTTTTGATAGGTATTTTAATAAGCGCCATATTTGAATAATCTTTGGTTTCAATTCACTACTTTTAGAATTTTAATGCATGGAACTTCTTAAATATTTACATACATATCAAAATATTTATTTATCATTTTATTAATAATTATAAGTAGAAATCCCAATTAGCATTTTTAGAAACAAAAATAAATAAATATTATACTTATTTTGTTAGTAATGTTTATCTTTACTTGTACGTTTATATTGAATGTACGTATAATATTACTTATGGCGTGATAATATTTTTGTGTACCTAACTATGCAGTAATATATATAAAAGCGAATGTTTCTTTGTTTTTGATTTATAGACTCGAAAACTATTAAATCGATTTCGATGAAATTTTCACTATGCACGATTCAAATAGAGGGGAAGGTTTAAGGGTTCCCGTTTTTTAAATTCTGACTGATTTATGCAGCTCCCATACAGGTCACATTACCAATATTTCAAAAACAAGAGGATTTACAGACTTGAAAATTGGTATTTGGGTACTCTCTAAAAAAATAACAAATATATATTTTCCCGTTTTTCGAAATTCTGAATGGTATAGGTAGCTGCCATACAACTCCCAGCCCGCTGTAGGAATATTTTAAAAGCCAAAAGAGTTACAGACCTGAAAATTCATACACAGATACTCTCTGGAATATTAACAAACAGGTATTTTACCATTTTACCAAATTCAGAGTGGTTTAGGTAGTTGCGATACAACTCCTAGCATACAGTAGGCATTTTTCTAAAAATAAAGACGTTACAGATCTAAAAATTCCGTTTTTGTGTTTTGTATATCTGAAATTTCGTCAAACGCCTTTTACGGTTTTCAAAAATTCTTAGTGATTTGGATAGCTTCCATACAACTTCCAGAGCCCATCAGGAATGGGTATTTTAAAAATCAAAGGTGTTACCGAACTGAAAATTAATGCGGTGATATTCTCTTGAAAAAGAACAAACTCGTAACAAATTCTGAGTAGTTCAGGTGTCTGCCATATAACTCCAGCACCCAGTAGGAATATTTTAAAACCCAAAGGTTTTTGTAATCTCATTTATAAGATGAGTTACATAATATTCATACCTGAATTGTACTGCCACAGAAATAATATTTTTGTTTAATTATTATTCAATTTTTAAAATTGTTTTAAAGTTATATAACAATAAATGAAGATTTTAAATAACTAAAATCAATAAACGAATTTTAAATAATAAAGATCAAAAGTAAAACGGATAAATCATTTGAACCAAAATAGCTGTTTCGGAAAATAAAAGGATTATAAAATTATCAGGATACGAGCTTATGGCCTGGTAATTTTTTAACACCTAGTATTTAAATAAAACTTTACAAACGGCAGTATATAAAACCAAAAGTTTTTAAAGACTCACATTTTCAAAAAGACAATTAAAAGAATTTCATAAAATTGTACTATACTTTTGTATCAAAATTAGTAATTTTTATTTAGAATTTTTTATGTATGAACATTTTTGAAAAATTCACGAAGCATTTCTTTAATTTTAAGTTAATCCCTAAAGAAAAGAATTAAGAAAAGCCGTTATAACACGTGTGAAAAGATAATATTGAAGCTTTAATGTTTATGTCTTACTTACGATAAATTTACACAGGTGAGTAAGTTACAGATGCCTAAAAAACGAAATTTTCAATTTTTGATCTCTAATAACTCTTAAATCGGGAAAGTACAAATATTTTCTGAGTCAATTAATGTGTGCTTATTCTAAAAGATCTTCTTTCTAGTGAAATATTTCTCACTGAAAATATAGTTTCTGATTAGTAATTTTTATAGCTTTTTTATTAGCAAATCGGATTGTTAGTAAAATGTTCTTTAAAGTTATGTAAATTTCATTATACGCTGTAGAATTTTTAACAACTTTAATCTCATTTGGTTAACGCTCGTCGTATTTTACTATGGTTCTCTTTCTTTAAACTTTTTGGTTGCAACAAAGTATTGAACACGCCGCAAAAGGCTATACAAAAGGCTACAAAAGGCAAATCGGAGGTTTTGACATTTTTTTAAAATTTGTCAATTGCAAAAACTAATTGATAACCTTAAAAATAACTTACGACTTGTAAAGCGAAACTAATTAATTCAGCAACAGAAAACAAACACAATTAAATTTTAAGAAGAAAATGGTGAAATATTCAAAAATAATTGATGATGAAAACTAAGAACCATATGAAGAACAAAATAAAGATTATAAACCTACAAAACTAAAATTTACGATAACTTTATAAAATAATACTGAAAACAAATTATTGAACAAAAGTACAAAACAAATAGCAAACAAAATTAAAAAATAATGTACTATGTAGTTGAAATTATTTCGCTACAATATGTTGGTTCCCAATACCAAATTCATGCTTTAATTTTCAAACATTTTATGGATAAATTATTAAATGGACAAATCAATCTATCTGTACGTATACATAAATCTTAAAGAAAACTAAAAGTGAAATAAAGAAAGATAAGTTTTGGATCACAAAATTTGTACAGGTTTATCAAAGCAGATATATTTTTTACAAACATTTTAAAGCATGATGTAATCTAGTGGTGTTTTAGTTTATGTTATATTTTATTTCTAAATTTAAACAAGTAGAATACTTTTTTGATTACAAATTCAGTTTCGTAAGATATATGATTCAATGCAGATTACAACAATTTTTGATCCATTTTAATCAAGCTGTATACAATTTGGTGAAAAGTACAACAATTTTGATTTATTTTTAACAAGTTGTTGAAAACCACCAGATAAATGACTCTAAAATTTATTTCTTCAAACGGTGAAGGATATTTTTAAAGCAATTTTTTATTTTAGTTTTTGAACCAACTTTTATATTAAAATTATTACAAAAATTAGAATTATTTTTGCTGACTATTATTATTTTTTTATCTGATTATGCATGCCAGAATTTATTGGAATAAAACTTTAAATAATTAATTATTTTTAAAAGTGATTTATTATTTCTCGTTAGTGCCCATTAAGTGACTAATTTTTGGTCTCTAAATTATAGATAAATTTGTTTTGTTACTGTTTTTTAATAAGTTTCAAGATTTTATATGACGGTATAATAAGAATGAAATAAAACTAAACATTAATTAAACTAACACTAAATAAGACTTAGATTAAATAAATGTAGGTGTTAAACTGTAATAGAGATTCTGAATATTTTTTTTTACATACCTATTAAGTAAGAGCATATGCAATATATATTGTTATGTGTAGTGTTCATTTGCAAAATTTGTTAAGTGCTCAAGTTGTAAATTGTTTGTTAAAGATATTTTCGACAAATGTTTTGTTAAAGTCGGTTGATCAAATGTTTAATTCTCAAATGGAAGACGCCAATTTGATGGATTGAAATTTTAAACTTAATTAAAAAAAAAACAAATAATTGAAAAAGCAAAAACAATTAATTACATATATGGCCAAGAAGGAAGAAAGTCAATGGATTTTTGTTAAATGCTAAAGTAATTTTTAATACGATTATATATTGTGGTGATTCAACATCATTCAAAATAACACACAATACAAATATTCAAGACCGAAAGTGAATCGCCTTCCCTACTATACTAGTAGGTGAGGTACTATATTTGTTAAATATGTATATTTTATTAAATATTCAAAAACGATCACTGCTATTTATAATTAATAACATCGCTATTATATTTATACTTTTGTAGAACTCACTTGGCCACTTTTTTATTTCCCGCTTTTATCCCCAATAAAACTTTTGTAAATAACGTGTAAACATTTTAATGAAATACAGGCTGAAATTTTACTCAAAGCAAATTTGCATATGTACTCATTGAGCTACAGCACCCACATTTTATAAAATCAAAATTAAATTTCAATAAAAGGACAAAAACTTGAGAAACCAAAAGCTAAAATTTTGTAAATTTTGCCTGAAAATAAATTTATAGGGTTAAGCAAAAATACACTATAAAAATAGTTAAAATATAAAGCTTTCAACGATGAAATTATTATGAAAAACCGACCATTAGATTTGATAATTTTATTATTACTAGCAGTTGTTAATTTAATTTACTTAGAGTTGATAGTTTTTTCTTACATTTAGTTAATATATATTTCATTGAGTTTCCTTTTTGAGTAAATTAAACAAAAGGAACCTAAAATTGGACACAATTCGTTTACAAAAAATCGTTAAAGGAATCACAATTTTAACAGATTCGAGTGCGAAATAAGCCAACATTTACACAAAATGTTCGCAAATGCCAAAGTAAATGTAATATGAGTACGTAAGTAAATTTTATATAACTTTCAAGTGGCACTTAATTTTTTTATGAATTATACTTTATTTATTTTTTATTTGAATATTAAATACGTAAAATAAATATGGTCTTGGTAGAGTTATAGTTATTTCGAATTCTAAAAATGTTTTTCATTTGCATATCGTTAATTTTAATATACCATTTTATACACAAGCCCCTTTAAGTTATAGGAGCTCTTCAAAACCTGAAATGAAAATGGAGCTCTTCAAAAAAGAAAAAATTGCTATTTGGTAGTGATTCCAGAACGGGTTAACGAAACTCAACAAATAACAGATCCTTCAAAATTATTAAACTATGCTAAAAAAATCAGACAAAATTAAAAATTTACTCTATCGACGTTTTAGGTTAGTTTTATTTATTTTTATTTATTATGTTATTAAATCAACCATAGCACAGCCAATTTGATTGGGAAAATTTTTTGGTAAGGAAGAATTCCTAGAAAGTTTAAAGTTAATTAATCAGTCGAACAGAGAGAACGGGATAATAATTGTAATAATTTATAATTCTAAATACATACATATTTTATTTTTATAATTGATTATTCATTATACAACATATTATATACATACATAATTCATTCAATAAAAATAAAAAAAAACCAATTAAAATTATAATGAATAACTAAAACAAAAATTATATATAGGTGTTCACAATTGAATGATAGCAATTAGGCTTTGACGTTTGATAAAAATGAGAAAAAATTCTTATTAATCACTAGGTAAAGTTCACTAGGTAATCTATTCTAAAATTTAGTTCAGATTATATTGCGAAAATAACAAGTGTGCATTTTACAAAACTAGTAATATTAACTATTAAATAAATTTATTGAACTCCTTTGCCAAGAGTAACATTTGTGTAAATGTTTAGGCAGCATAACAAAAAACCCAAAAAACTTGAACAGGCTCGGTACGGGATAATGAAGCCTAACACGACAAAAACGAGATGAGTTACAGACTTGAAAATTAGTACTCAAGTACTCTCTAAAAAATTAACAAACAGGTATTTTACCATTTTCTCCAATTCAGTGGTTCAAATTTTATTGAAAAATAGTTTGAAAATCATTTATTGAAAAAAGGTTTCATTCAATTGAAAAATAGTTTCATTTAATTGAAAAAAGGTTTCATTTAATCGGAAAATGCAAAATATTTTCTTTTTAAAATAATTGAGTTCAACACGAATATATTTTCAGCAAAAATTTATTTATTTAATTTTTAATGTTTCTGTACCAATAGATAATTAATATTTTTTTTGTTAAAGTACTCGAATCAAGGGTTTTTAATGATTGTTACCAGCAGTAATATTTAATTGGATTTTATGATTTAACAAATAATTAGGAAATTACATTTTAATTAATGTTTTCTGTATTTACTAAATTACTACTAAAGATTGCTCAAATAGGATCTGAGAATATGATACAATAATTTTCGTCAAAAATGAATTAAATGATTTTAAAATTGAAGATGATGCAATTTCATCTTATCTCAGATTAGATACAAAGCTTATATTAAAGTGCATTTGAATTGCATATCAGAGTTCACTAAATTTAACGAGCTACGAAGTTTTATTTTATATGTACTTTATTAAAAAAATAAAGACAAATTATTTTAAATTTTTGATTATCTCAATATGACATATTTATAAATGCATTAAATTATTATACACTAAAAATAATATTATTAAAATGTTTATGAATATTTTACGTTCATTTCCATCTAGTCTATAGTTTAGACTTTGTTATTTTATTAAAGCAGAGGTCATGTTTTCAGTAATTTTTGATAGGTATTTTAATAAGCGCCATATTTGAATAATCTTTGGTTTCAATTCACTACTTTTAGAATTTTAATGCATGGAACTTCTTAAATATTTACATACATATCAAAATATTTATTTATCATTTTATTAATAATTATAAGTAGAAATCCCAATTAGCATTTTTAGAAACAAAAATAAATAAATATTATACTTATTTTGTTAGTAATGTTTATCTTTACTTGTACGTTTATATTGAATGTACGTATAATATTACATCTATATCTATATCAGGAACAAACTTATGGCGTGATAATATTTTTGTGTACCTAACTATGCAGTAATATATTTAAAAGCGAATGTTTCTTTGTTTTTGATTTATAGACTCGAAAACTATTAAATCGATTTCGATGAAATTTTCACTATGCACGATTCAAATAGAGGGGAAGGTTTAAGGGTTCCCGTTTTTTTAAATTCTGACTGATTTATGCAGCTCAAATGCAGCTCACATTACCAATATTTCAAAAACAAGAGGAGTTACAGACTTGAAAATTGGTATTTGGGTACTCTCTAAAAAAATAACAAATATATATTTTCCCGTTTTTCGAAATTCTGAATAGTATAGGTAGCTGCCATACAACTCCCAGCCCTCTGTAGGAATATTTTAAAAGCCAAAAGAGTTACAGACCTGAAAATTGATACACAGATACTCTCTGGAATATTAACAAACAGGTATTTTACCATTTTACCAAATTCAGAGTGGTTTAGGTAGTTGCGATACAACTCCTAGCATACAGTAGGCACTTTTCTAAAAATAAAGACGTTACAGATCTAAAAATTTCGTTTTTGTGTTTTGCATATCTGAAATTTCGTCAAACGCCTTTTACGGTTTTCAAAAATTCTTAGTGATTTGGATAGCTTCCATACAACTTCCAGAGCCCATCAGGAATGGGTATTTTAAAAATCAAAGGTGTTACCGAACTGAAAATTAATGCGGTGATAGTCTCTTGAAAAAGAACAAACTCGTAACAAATTCTGAGTAGTTCAGGTGTCTGCCATATAACTCCAGCACCCAGTAGGAATATTTTAAAACCCAAAGGTTTTTGTAATCTCATTTATAAGATGAGTTACATAATATTCATACCTGAATTGTACTGCCACAGAAATAATATTTTTGTTTAATTATTATTCAATTTTTAAAATTGTTTTAAAGTTATATAACAATAAATGAAGATTTTAAATAACTAAAATCAATAAACGAATTTTAAATAATAAAGATCAAAAGTAAAACGGATAAATCATTTGAACCAAAATAGCTGTTTCGGAAAATAAAAGGATTATAAAATTATCAGGATACGAGCTTATGGCCTGGTAATTTTTTAACACCTAGTATTTAAATAAAACTTTACAAACGGCAGTATATAAAACCAAAAGTTTTTAAAGACTCACATTTTCAAAAAGACAATTAAAAGAATTTCATATAATTGTACTATACTTTTGTATCAAAATTAGTAATTTTTATTTAGAATTTTTTATGTATGAACATTTTTGAAAAATTCACGAAGCATTTCTTTAGTTTTAAGTTAATCCCTAAAGAAAAGAATTAAGAAAAGCCGTTATAACACGTGTGAAAAGATAATATTGAAGCTTTAATGTTTATGTCTTACTTACGATAAATTTACACAGGTGAGTAAGTTATAGATGCCTAAAAAACGAAATTTTCAATTTTTGATCTCTAATAACTCTTAAATCGGGAAAGTACAAATATTTTCTGAGTCAATTAATGTGTGCTTATTCTAAAAGATCTTCTTTCTAGTGAAATATTTCTCACTGAAAATATAGTTTCTGATTAGTAATTTTTATAGCTTTTTTATTAGCAAATCGGATTGTTAGTAAAATGTTCTTTAAAGTTATGTAAATTTCATTATACGCTGTAGAATTTTTAACAACTTTAATCTCATTTGGTTAACGCTCGTCGTATTTTACTATGGTTCTCTTTCTTTAAAGTTTTTGGTTGCAACAAAGTATTGAACACGCCGCAAAAGGCTATACAAAAGGCTACAAAAGGCAAATCGGAGGTTTTGACATTTTTTTAAAATTTGTCAATTGCAAAAACTAATTGATAACCTTAAAAATAACTTACGACTTGTAAAGCCAAACTAATTAATTCAGCAACAGAAAACAAACACAATTAAATTTTAAGAAGAAAATGGTGAAATATTCAAAAATAATTGATGATGAAAACTAAGAACCATATGAAGAACAAAATAAAGATTATAAACCTACAAAACTAAAATTTACGATAACTTTATAAAATAATACTGAAAACAAATTATTGAACAAAAGTACAAAACAAATAGCCAACAAAATTAAAAAATAATGTACTATGTAGTTGAAATTATTTCGCTACAATATGTTGGTTCTCAACACCAAATTCATGCTCTAATTTTCAAACATTTTATGGATAAGTTATTAAATGGACAAATCAATCTATCTGTACGTATACGAAAATCTTAAAGAAAACTAAAAGTGAAATAAAAAAAGATAAGTTTTGGATCACAAAATTTGTACAGGTTTATCAAAGCATTTAGAAGCATTATGATATATTTTCTATAAACATTTTAAAGCATGATGTAATCTAGTGGTGTTTTAGTTTATGTTATATTTTATTTCTAAATTTAAACAAGTAGAATACTTTTTTGATTACAAATTCAGTTTCATAAGATATATGATTCAATGCAGATTACAACGATTTCTGACCCATTTTAAGCAAGCTGTATACAATTCGATGAAAATTACAACAATTTTTGATTTATTTTTAACAAGTTGTTGAAAACCACCAGATAAATGACTCTAAAATTTATTTATTTCAAAATATTTTTAAACCAATTTTTTATTTTAGTTTTTGTACCAACTTTTACATTAAAATTATTACAAAAATTAGAATTATTTTTGTTGACTATTATTAGTTTTTTATCTAATTATGCATGCCAGAATTTATTGGAATAAAACTTTAAATAATAAATTATTTTTAAAAGTGATTTATTATTTCTCGTTAGTGCCCATTAAGTGACTAATTTTTGGTCTCTAAATTATAGATAAATTTGTTTTGTTACTGTTTTTTAATAAGTTTCAAGATTTTATATGACGGTATAATAAGAATGAAATAAAACTGAACATTAATTAAACTAACACTAAATAAGACTTAGATTAAATAAATGTAGGTGTTAAACTGTAAAAGCGATCAATTATGTTTTGGAGGTTCTAAATATTTTTTATTACATATTAAATAAGAGCATACGCAATATATGTTGTGTGTAGTGTTCATTTATAAAATTTGTTAAGTGCTCAAGTTGTAAATTGTTTGTTAAAGATATTTTCGGCAAATATTTTGTTTTTAAAGTCGGTTGATCAAATGTTTAATTCTCAAATGGAAGACGCAAAGGAAGAATTTGATGGATTGAAATGTTAAATTTAATTTTAAAAAAACAAATAATTGAAAAAGCAAAAGCAATTAATTACTTATATGGCCAAGAAGGAAGAAAGGCAATGGATTTTTGTTAAACGCTAAAGTTATTTTTAATACGATTGTATTGTGGTGATTCAACATCATTCAAAATAACACACCATACAA
The DNA here is from genome assembly GCA_947095535.1 of Poecilobothrus nobilitatus. Classification (NCBI taxonomy): domain Eukaryota; kingdom Metazoa; phylum Arthropoda; class Insecta; order Diptera; family Dolichopodidae; genus Poecilobothrus; species Poecilobothrus nobilitatus. The sequence goes on from OX352772.1 coordinate 266,816,424, forward strand.
ATATTCAAGACCGAAAGTGAATCGCCCTCCCTACCATACTAGTAGGTGTGGTACTATTTTTGTTAAATATGTATATTTTATTAAATATACAAAAACGATCTCTGCTATTTATAATTAATAACATCGCTATTATATTTATACTTTTGTAGAAAACACTTGGCCACTTTTTTATTTTCCTCTTTTATCCCCAATAAAACTTTTGTAAATAACGTGTAAACATTTTAATGAAATACAGGCTGAAATTTTACTCAAAGCAAATTTGCATATGTACTCATTGAGCTACAGCACCCACATTTTATACTAACCCACATTTAGCACTAACATTTAGCACTACACATTTAGCACTAAATGAAAATTAAATTTCAGTAAAAGGAGAAAAACTTGAGAAACCAAAAGCTAAAATTTTGTAAATTTTGCCTGAAAATAAATGTAAAGGGTTAAGCAAAAATACACTATAAATATAGTTAAAATATAAAGCTTTCAAAGATGAAATTATTATGAAAAACCGACCATTAGGTTTGACAATTTTATTAATTAAGCAGTTATTAATTTAATTTACTTAGAGTTGTTAGTTTTTTCTTACATTTAGTTAATATCATTATATTTCATTGAGTTTCTTTTTTGAGTAAATTAAACAGACGGAACCTAAAGTTGGACACAATTCGTTTACAAAAAATCGTTAAAGGAATCACAATATTAACAGATTCGAGTGCCAAATAAGACAACATTTACACAAAATGTTCGCAAATGCCAAAGTAAATGTAATATGAGTAAGTAAGAAAATTTTATACAACTTTCAAGTGACACTTAATTTTTTTATGAATTATACTTTATTTATTTTTTATCTAAATATTAAATACGTAAAACAAATATGGTTTTGGTAGAGTTATAGTTATTTCGAACTCTAAAAACGTTTTGCACTAACACTGTTGGTGATAGTGTTTTTCTTACAGGTAGTAAAGCCAAAGCCAATAAGAAATAACGAATATTTAATTTTAATATACCATTTTATACACAAGGCCCTTTAAGTTATAGGAGCCTTTCAAAACCTGAAATGAAAATGGAGCTCTTCAAAATAGAAAAAGAGCTACTTGGTAGTGCTATTTGGTATTCCAGAACTGGTTAACGAATGTCAACAAATAACAGGTCTTCCAAAATTATTAAAATATACTAAAAAAATCGGACAAAATTTAAAATTTGCTCTATCGACGTTTAGCAACAGTTTAGTTTTATTTATTTATTTTTACTTATTATATTATTAAATCAACCATAGCACAGACAATTTGATTGGGAAAATTTTTTGGTAAGGAAGAATTCCTAGAAAGTTTAAATTAAATCAATCAGTCGAACAGAGAGAACGGGATAATAATTCTAATAATTTATAATTCTGAATACATACATATTTTATTTTCATAATTGATTATTCTTTATACAACATATATACATACATAATTCATTCAATAAAAATAAAAAAAAAACAATTAAAATTCTAATGAATAACTAAAACAAAAACTATATATAGGTGTTCACAATTGAATGATAGCAATTAGGCTTTGACGTTTGATAAAAATGAGATAAATTTCTTATTAATCACTAGGTAAAGTTCACTAAGTAATCTATTCTAAAATTTAGTTCAGATTATATTGTGAAAATAACAAGTGTGCATTTTACAAAATTAGTAATATTAACTATTAAATAAATTTATTGAACTCCTTTGCCAAGAGTAACATTTGTGTAAATGTTTAGGCAGCATAACAAAAAAGGAAAAAGACTTTAACGGGCTCGGTACGGGATAATAAAGCGCAACATGACATAGCCTATATCATTTCCTGCTTCTATAGAAAATATGTATGAAATTTGATTGCAATATATTTTGATTATTTTTGAAACGTATTTTTTATTGTTTAACACAATAAAAAAAAATGCATGTTTCCGAACCACATAATATGTGACGATTTAACACATATATTTGCATTTTTTTATAAACAAGTAAAGGAATATTTAAAAAATTAGATATTATTCGCTAATCAAGTTTAGAGAAATGCTTTATCAATTTATAAAGCATAATAATTTATTAAAGAACTGGTTTTGGGATTAAACTCAACAATTTTCTACCGAAAGGCCGGTAACTTAAACTAAGCGCTATAATTCAGATTATTTATAATAAATGCCTCAACAAATTACAGGCAATTTTTTTTATTACATTTGTACACAATAAAAAGCACTTTAATATTTGTTATATTTAGTAGTAATTACAGAAAATAAAAATAGTAATATTAGACCAAGCCGAAACTATATCTACCATAGTTATGGAAGCAAATCCGATGAAAATATTTAATTAAAATAATGTGTTATTAGAGATGTTTTTCTACAGGAATAACAATTCATGCCCAAGAATATAAGACATTGTAAAAAAGGAAAAACCTAGATGTATTTACAAATTTAAATTCTGTTGTATTAATTATTCTTAAGTACAAAATACAATGGGTGTATATTGAATATTAAAAAGGTAATTTATTTTAATAAACTGGATAACTTCTGCTAAAAAGTTGAAATAAGTCTCTTAAATTAACAGTTGTGCATATTTCTCTATATTTTTCGCTCCCTCTAAATTATTATTTGTACTCGTTATTAAATTTATTATTAATTGTTATTAAATAAAAAGATAGACAAATATTATAATATTGTAATACACACAAATAATAAGATAAAATTTAAATAACATAAATATATATAGCGTAAGGAACATTTTTCTAAAATTTAAAGAACTAATTTTAATTTTTACAAAAAAAATGTTAATAATTTTTAATTTATTTTATTGGTATATTATAAATCACCTTGATAACATAGCAGCATCGTGTGTCCCAGAAGTTCCTGCACTACCAGAAATTTGTGAGGTAGGTGTTATCAATGAGGTAGCATTTTTTACTTTTGATGGTTCTGAACGACTTAATATGCTTGATATTGAAAAGCTTGTGTAACCGTTTGCTGTTGAAGTTTTACTAGATGTAATACTATTACTTTTATTTATACATATTCCGCTATCATGAGAATCTTTATGATTAATATTATTGTTATTGTAATTAGTGTTATTTGTATTTATTCTATTATTTATTTCTGGCGGACTAGACAATGAATTGTCGTTAATTTTGTAATCATTATTATTGCTATTTCTTTTTAAAACATTGTTTGTTATTACGGTTTTTGAAAATGGTGGTGGTGTTTTTTGAGGACTTAATCTCAATACTGGGCTATGATTAAAACTATTATTATTATTACTGTTATTATTTGAATTATTTGCTAAATGGCTCTGTTGATTTTGATGATGATGTAACATTGCTGCGGCCGAATGTGATATATTTATATGATGCAAATGATGTGAAGCTACTGATTGATGTAAAAGAGTTGATGCAGTAGCAACTGCAGAAGTAAGATGTGTTTTATTTAACGAATTTGCATTCACTATAATACTGGAAACTACTTCAGAAGAACGATTAAGCGCAGAAACGGGTGTTGAAAACGAACTACCTGGTGAGTTAACACTATTTTCACAACCTAAAGGACTTGGCTCCGGACTTGATACCACATTAATATCTCCTTCAGCTTCTGAACAAGACATTTTTAAAATTTTAAATTTGACTAACTTTTATATTTTTCTTTAATATTTTTAAGCTTAAAAATTTTCTATTTTACCCAAATTTTAGTAAAAAATTTTTATTTAAATAATCTTTAAAATTATTCCAAATTGTATTTATAAAATTAAGTATGTAATACTTATGCGTATATTTTTCTAAATGGCAAAATTAAGACGTGAAAAAATTTCTTTTTTTGATAGGTAATAATAACATTTTTTTACTTTTCTTTACGTCGATTCTTATTAATTTAAATTTTGCACCAGTATATTACACTTTTATTTTAATTTTTTTTTACCTTTATATGCCATATTTTTCTTAAAATAAACAAAAAACTTTACAATCCGTCGTATGATATAACTATAATATAACACAACAAATTATGACAACTCAAATATAAATTTTTATAAACCGCTAAATATAATATTTACCCCTAAAGAAACTCAAACTAAAAGTAACTGGATAATAAAACTAAATAGTACAATAGCATGTTGAGGTAAATTTTATACCACCATCAAAAATAATTTCTACCTATAAACGGGTGGTAAAATTTTGTTGAGTATACTTTGGTTAAATCATTGTACTCAATAACACATTGAAACATATAAGTACATAATATGTTCATATGTATGTACAACACATGCAGTCGACACAATCAAAATCGTTTAAGTAAAGAAAAAATATAAAAATATAACGATGAATGAAAACGACCAACAGGAATACAAAAGAAAAAAATGCAGAAGCACAAAAACGGAAAAAAATTAAACCGGAGAAAAGCATACAAAACGAATATACAAAATATACAAAAATAATGAAGACTTTTAGCTCTATTATTAAAATAATATCTAAATTAATCGTGACAGAAATTAATCAAAATAAAACTGAGAAGTAAAGAATATATGTATGTATGTATATATCTATGTATAATTTATTCACATATCCAACCCCAATATTTAATATTTTACAGTTAGAATTAAAATAAAAAATTCCATCCCAAAAATATTTTTAAATGCACAATTACACAGAATACATTGAAGCGAACAAATCATTTCTCTATAGTACCGTTTGTTATAAAGTATTGTTTTTGTTTTTGGAAATGTTTCATGATTCTCATTTCAATAAAGATCTTGAATTTTCCACCATTTTTTTTTAGTTATTCGGTACATATAAATATTTTTTCTCTCTTATACCCAATACTACATACATACAATCTACAATTTACACAGCTACATACAAAAACAAAACACAACTACTCTCAATTTTTAAAAATAAATTAATCAACATGCATGAGTTGGTAGTCCAGTGCAACATAATTTTTATACATATTATACAAGTAGGTATGTACACATAATTTATACATACATGTATATATGTTAATATATAAATTATCAATGATAGATAAGGAACTACTAATGTTAGTGCACTACTGCAGTCGTTTCGATTTGTAAATTGTAATTTGTAATCTTGAAAATAAAATGCATATAGCATATCAAAATCCTCAATTCTCCATTTGATATTTAATGCACATACATACTTTTAATGCAAAAAGTTAAAAAGAGAATAAAAAATGACATTCTCAATTTATATTTTTCAACAAGGATAAAATACACAGTATGAATTGAATTTACATTATTTCACAGTTGACAGCAGTTTTAGGCCATGTCTCATCATGACATATAAACCTTTGAGTATTAGTAATACATTCAAAGAAATGAGAGTAATTTTATTTTAAAAATTTTTTTGTTCATAGGTATTATTTTGTTTTTTTTTCGAAAAAATGCCCATTTCATTACGTGTTTTTGTTAAAAAATATTTGCCAAAATATGCCGAAGTTTTTATTAAAATAAAATTTAGAATTTTTGCTCACAACATACCAAAAATTTAGCTTTCAACTCTTAATTTTAACTTAATATTTAATAAAGTTACTTTATTATATTATTTAGTTAGTATTTGATATTTTGTAAAAGTAAGTATGTTTTCAAAAAATAAGAGTGGGATTGAAAGTTTTGTTTTGTTTGAAAGCTTTTTAACATGACCTAAAATTTTTTAACAATTATCGTGCGAATGAGGTAAAAAATTTTAAATTAATATCGAGTTTTCATATTTTCAGCTTCATTAAAAGTATGTGTTGTAAATATGAAAATTATATATTTTATAGAGTTTTTATTTTTTGACCTAAAAAAATTATATTTATTCATATTTTTTGGTAATGTTTTGGCAGTTTAAAAAAAGAAAGACAAGAAAATTAGTAAAACATTATTGATATATGTATCTGATACAGTCATTGAAAAAAGAAAGTATTTGTTTGTTTTAATACTTTATAGTATTGTATACCACTCATTTAAATTTTAAATGCTATCATTAACATTCTCATTTTTTTAACTTCAAAATGAAGTTAATTTTGGTGTTGTTTCGTCCATCCAAACACTACTGGACTCCTCAGTAGGTAACTTGTAGTGTTCACAACTACTACAAGTTACCAACTGAGGAGTAACATAGATAGACAACTCCAACTAAATTTTTATCAACCGCAGTGCTTTATATAAAATTTTAATAAAATTAACTGCGAGATGTAAAACCTGATTAAAAATTAAAATTTTACTTTTAGTATCTGTGAGATGTAAAATAGAATAAAAATTTAAATTTTTTGTAAAAGCTTAAAGGTGTTATAAAATTTTTTGTATATTCGAAAAATTATACTAACAATTACGTTCAGAAAATTACATTTCATGTTTTAAATTCCCATAAAAAGAGCCTATTAGAAAATAATAGATTAGCATAAAGATCGAATTGGATTATAATTCGAATTGGATTAGAATCATCATCGATTTATAATTGTGTATGCGCTAAACATTTTAAATAGTGTTTTTTTTAGTAATGAGGAACGGCAACGTTTATTAAAGAGTCATAATATACTTATCTGACATTTTAGTTTAAAATATATGAAATTTTGTGAAATATTTTTAGTTTTAGGAATATAATTTTATTTTTTCAAATATTTTTTTTTTGTTTGTTTCTTTATTTTATTTTTGAGATATTTTATTTATTTTGTTTTCTGTGAATTATTAAAATTTTTGTTATTAAAGCATTTTTTTGGAAATTTTCATATACTTGAAATTTATAAATGGTTTTTCAATTTGAGTGATATGATTTCTAAGTGACCTTTCGGCTATTTGTAGTATGTCATGATCTGTAATTTTTTTTCATTGTATTCAGTAATGTTTACAATTTCATCACGGAGAGATATACGCAAGAACAACGTTGACAAATTATTCAATTTTATTATCAAAATAATCGTTCTCCAATTGCAACTTTTCGTGTGCTCACTTTCATCTCAGTGATGCGGTAAATAAACAAAACTGTCGATTCTGGTGCGAAGAAAATCCACAAATTATTCATGAACAACCATTACATTCACCTAAATTGACAATTTGGTGTGGTTTTTGGTCTGATGGAATCATCGGTCCGTACTTCTTTCGAAATGACGCTGATAACACCGTTACTGTCAATGGAGTATATATAGTATAACGGTATAGATCGATGATAACCAACTTTTTATGGCTGAAATTGGGAGAAGTTGATCTTGACAACATCTGGTTCAACATCAATAAAACGGGGCTTCGTGCCACACAGCACGTGCAACAACCGAATTATTGGGAGAAAAGTTTGGAGATTCTTTAGCAATAAACCAGACTCTCTTCAAGCTTTAGAAATCAATATTGAACGTGCTATTTATGACATAAGACTTGATTTAGTGGAAAAAGTGCTCGAAAATAGGGTTCATCGAATTCGTTCCTGCAAAAAAAGTCGTGGAGGCCATTTGAATGACGTTTTATTCAGAACTTAATTGTATCGATTATACTTCACATTAAATAAAAAACATTTGAATTTCCTTAACAATTAGTGTGTTTTTTTTTTAAAAGAAATCATATCACTCAAATTGGAAAACCCTTTATTTAATGTGGTGTGAAAACGGGAATAATATATGATATTATTATTTTATTATATTTGTCCAGAAAAATTATGTATAACAAACGCATTCATTTTAAAATGTTGTGTTGGATGTGTTCTATTAAAAATAAAACGTACATAGCTACAATGTATACAGTATAGATATAATTTCTTTGATTTGATTCTGGGGTGAATATTTTTTCAAAACAAAAAATATCAAAAAAAAAGTATCATCAATTTAAAAACACAAAAAAAAACAGTAAACTATATCCAGCACTAGTGTCATCATAATTTTTTTGGTTGCTATCCAAATCTGCATGCAGGATACACCTAAAATAATATTATTTAATAACTAACAATTAAATTAAAATGTTATACTTATCTTTTGCAGCTCCACATCTCTAGTAGCTCAGATGTATCTTTCCACTCCAGAATTACAAATCTAATTTTCATTCTTATTAAATTTGCATCTTGTTTATTTTATTTATATTCAAATCCAAAATATAAATAGTTTGACAGTTGTCATCACAACATATTAGAGCGAACGGAACAACAATACTTTAAGATATGGCAGTATATGACAAACATCGCCACTAGGGGAGCAAAGTACGAATTATTGGAATTAAAGAAATCAATCAATGAAGATTAATCATCGATTAGAAGATAAATTCAAGTTTAAAGGTGAATGAACTCTTTCCTTTTTTTATATTTGATATAACAGCTATTTTTACAATTATAAAAGAGGGAAAGAAATTGAAAAAAGGACCAGAAATAGTTAGATACGTGGACGTGGAGGAGTAATATTAATTTCTTAATTTTTAACGCTGTAATTAATTTCAAATAATAATTTTTTTTGTTTTAAAGTAATTTGTATTAAAAATAATTTTTTATTAAAGTAATTTACAATCGAGTATAATTTAGTTGAAAGTAAAACAATTAAAACATTAAATATAATTTATAATAGTCAAGTGTAATTCTTTCTTGAAATAATTGAAATTTTGAATATATGTAATTGAACTTAATCCTAACTTATAATAATAATTTTTTTAAACTTTTAATAATAAGAAACAATAAATGTTGAATTTAAATTATGTGAAATACAAATTGACTGTTTTTTTTTATATTTAAAATATAAATTTTATCCAATCCTGCATACATAGCTATAATGTATACAGTATAGATATAATTTCTAATTGGAAATATTTTTAATTTTTCAAACTATGATACATTACATACGCGCGACGGTAAAAGAAAAGAAAAAAGTCATAAAAAAACAAAAAAAAAATTTTGTTTTATTCATTCATTCTTTTCGAATTGTTTTTTTTTTTTTAATTGATTTTATTTTGTAATGGCATTATGTACGTACACCCATATATGAATATAGAAAGAAAATATTCTTAAATAATTTTAAAATATCATTTTATAGATTTTAAAATAAAGAAACAGGGCCAAACAAATATTTTATTGTAGGAAGCAGGAATATTTTTATTATAATTGTTTATGAATATTGTAAATTGTAATGGGTAATCTAATTTGTTTTGATTTGTTTGTTAAAAAGAATTTTTTTTTTCAAATTTCATTGTAATCAAAGTATAGTTATAGGAAGAATTAAATTAAATTTTAAACAAACCTAATGCATTTTTCATACAACTAAAAAGTTTATTTTCAAGAGTAGGTGAAATATATTTTTCTATTTTTCATATCCAGTGTGTCTGTGCATAGTGCAAACATATAAAAAGGAGAACAACACTATATATTTACCGACCGCATACAATTATGTATAAGGTAGGTATTGTTTTCATACTAAAAATTTGTACCTGAGATTTTGGCAATTATGCACTACTGCGGTGTGGAGAACGCTGTAAAAAAAAATTTAGCATGATGTCTGTCTGTGTGGGTATGTGTAGGTATGCCTGTGGGCACGTATACAGTTTAAACGACTGAGTGAAATTTTTTACAAGTTTATATTTAAGGTTTTGACGTAAATATCTCGGATTGATAAGCTTTTTGAGAAAATCGGACAACCACAAGTAGTAGTTTACTAGTGTATTTTTAAAGTTTTTTACGAATATCTCGTAATAGAAAAATATTATGAGAAAGATTATTCAGAAAAAGTTGTTACACAAGTAAAGAGCAACAACTTTGCCATAGAACATTTTTTGATCCCACTAACTTTAACTTTTAATTTAATTTTTTTTCAAGTTCAAATATAATACATAACATCCATATGAATTTATATGAACAATTTTTTTTGTTTTTTTTTTATATCTCTAAAAATTTATATACATAAGTACTTATATCTATGCATATTATTCTTTGTTGATGACATAAAATTAAAACAGTAAAATTTTTGTTAGTAGATGCAATATAAATCTTATGTTTGTTTTGTATTTGTTTACAATTTTTATTATTTTTTACTTCTCATATTTTTGAAAGAAAAAAAAATCATAATACATTACATAATAATGTAAATGGATGTATGAATGAATGCACATATATTTTTACGATTTCATTGTTTATTGTTGTTATTGAATAAAACAAAAAGTTGTTAAATTATTAGAAGTTATTTTGCTTTGACATAAATTATTATGTAAAAAATCTATAAATTTTGTCATTGTACTTTTCATGTAGTGGCGATCGGTCCTGTGGTGGAGACAGTTGATATTTTTATAATGCAACTAGATATATCCGGCGTAGCATACGCCAGTCTGGTAATCAAGAAATAATATTGGTAATACTTGTATCTTAGTAATCTAAAAATAATATTAATTTTTTGTCACTTAACTTTTTAATGAAATAAAAAGAAATATATTTCTGTTCTAATATATATTTTATTTACCTTAAAAACGTTTTTGGAGAAGTACGAGTACGTTCCCTTCATTCTTAAGAATACTTAACTTTTTACAATAAGAATAAACATAAATTTAAATAAACGTAAAGACGTACATACCAACACTAAGAAAACTAAAGAAAATTTTTGTAGTGGGGGTTTGGGAGCGACTGTCCCCTTTACTTCAAAAATAATCTTGTTTTCATAAAAATGTCTAAATTCGTATAAAATTCACTATTTTTAAATGAAATGTCAAAATTGAATACTTTTGTATGCGGAGTTTTCAAAATTAATTATTTTTCAGATGGAAATATGAAAATTTAATTTTTTTTTAATGAAATTGGTCCTATACATGTGTGTGGGGTACTATAAGTATGAATAGTTCGATTCAAAATTCGAGCCCTTTTCCGGAATATTTATAGCAATATATGTATGGTTATGCGAGAATTTGAAATTTCGGAATTTTGATTTTAGGAATTTTGTAATTTAGGATTTTGATTTTTTAGGATTTGGTGGGTACATAATCCCACCCAATCCTATAAATTTTCATTTTTCTTTATTCTTTTTTCTGTTATGTGCAGTTTTAGTTTTTGCTATGAAAAATTTTATTGTTGCAATCGTTTTTACGGCTTTTATATAATAGATTTTATTACGGAAACCCAAATGAATTTATTGGTGTGCGAATATAATGTATTAGATATAGGGATAACTGCAATTGGAATTGTGTGTATGTATTCGGGTAGTGGGAACCCAAATGAATATTTTATTTTTTTTGGTTTGAATTTCAAATCGTTTTTTGCATTCTGTCTTTTTTGTGCATGATAAATTGTTATTATCATTCTATTATCAAGAGATTATATCTATTGTAAATGAGTTGCTCACTAAATTAAATAGACATCAAAGCAAACAAGTTAAATTTCAGATTTAACGTCTGAATTAACGTCAAAATTTGTCTTTGACAATGTATTTTAATGACTGACAATAATATAAAAATTTTATTTTGGAATGCTCAAAGCTTTCTAAACAAAAAAAACTGAATTTTATAATTATATTGATAAAGAAGAATTGGAATTTTCAATAATAAGTGAAATCTAGCTAAATTGTAGTAAAAGTATAAGTAATAAAAATGATCAAATATATAGATATGATAGAGAAGTTGCTCAACATGGTGGTGTTGTATTACTTATTAGAAAGCCCATAGAACATTGTTTATTGCCTTGTTTAGAAACAAAATGTTTTGAAACGACATCTATAAAATTACGCTTGAGAAATAATGATAGTGTGAGTAGGTAGTAGGCATATATTTTAAAGGTGGTTCTTATAATAGTAGTTTAGGTGGAGATGTTATTCATGATCTTAAATTGTCAGAATTCAAGGTAAATATATAATAATGGGCGACTTTAATTGCCGCCATGTAAACTGGAACTCTTTGAAAAACAATCAGTGGAGTATTCAACTGAACAATATGTTGACTTGTCGTAGTTATTCACTTTTATACCCAAGTAGTAGTACTTATATTCCCAAACATAACCAACCCCTCGGCGATAAATCTCATATTGTCAAATATACCAGACAAACTTTCAATGAATGAAGACAAATTAATGAATTCAATTCTGACCATCTACCATAAGGTCCAATATAAATTTATAATAACCCTATTAATAAACTCTATTTCGATTACGACAAAATAAATTGGTAAAGGTTTAAACAACTACTAGGTGCTAAAATTAATTTTTCTCAAATTTCTTCTTGTTTGGATAATCCCCACACTGATAAAATAAACAGACACATCAAGCTATTTCAGGAAATAATATTGGATAGTGCACAAAAAGCTTCACCACGTAAAATTATTATTCTAAAACATGAAAAGACAGTCCTACCCCAGTCTATTCTTTTCTTAATAAATAAAATAAATAGCGTTAGGCGGCTCTGGCAAAGAACGAGAGACAGATTTTTTAAAACGAGAATTAACTTTCTGCAAACAGTTATAGCAACCAAAATCGAGGAACTTCAAAACAAAAAATGGCCAAATACTCTAAAAGATCTACCTAGAAATGCAAAGGTCTTCTGGAAAATAACGAAAGCTTTAAAAAATAGAGACAAACTTATGCCTCCACTTCACGCGGATAACAAAATCTAACTTTTGAAGAAAAAGCTCATCTTTTCGTATCCAATTTTGTACAACAACATAGGCTAACCGAACATACAAGCGATACGCGAGCAGAATCCATGGTAACTATTACCATCGAATTATTCAATAGTAATAATAACAATAATAGTAATAATAATAATATTAATAATAATTCGTTTACTCCTTTTGGCACAGTGACTTATAAAGAATTAAATAATATCCTTGCAGAAATTAAAAACAAAAAAGCTTAAAGAATCGGCCAAAATATTACTAGTAAAAATTTGTAATGCTTGCCTAAAGATTGGATATTTCCTAGATTTGTGGAAAATAGGCGCGGTTATATGCATTCCCAAACCAAACAATAATAAATCGGATGTTAAAAACTACAGACCAATTACACTATTGAGCAACATAAGCAAAGTTCTAAGAATTCAATTTATATTATTTCACACCTGACAACAGTTTTAGGCCATGTCCCATCATGATATGAAAACCTTTGAGTATTAGTAATACATTCAAAGAAATGAGAGTAATTTTATTTAAAAAAACTTTTTTGTTCATAGGTATTATTTTGTTTTTTTTTCCGAAAAAATGCCAATTTCATTACGTGTTTTGTTAAAAAATATTTGCCAAAATATGCCGAATTTTATATTAAAATAAAATTTAGAATTTTTGCTCATAACATACCAAAAATTTAGCTTTCAACTCTTATTTAATAAAGTTACTTTTAAGCTTTTTTAGTTATTTTTTTCCGATTTGATATTTTGTAAAAGTAAGTATGTTTTCAAAAAATAAGAGTGGGGTTGAAAGTTTTGTTTTGTTTGAAAGCTTTTTAACATGACCGAAAATTTATTAAAAATTATCGTGCGAATGAGGTAAGAAATTTTGAATTAATATCGAGTTTTCATATTTTCAGCTTCATTAAAAGTATGTTTTTATTTTTTGATCTAAAAAAATTAAATTTATTCATATTTTTTGGTAATGTTTTGTCAGTTTAAAAAAAGAAAGAGAAGAAAATTAGTAAGGCATTTTTGATATATTTGATACAGACATTGAAAAAAAGCAAGTTATTTGCCTGTTTTAATACTTTCAAGTATTGTATACTACTCATTTAAATTTTAAATGCGATCATTAACATTCTGATTTTTTTAACTTAAAAATGAAGTTAATTTTGGAGTATTTCGTTCATCCAAACACTACTGGACTCCTCAGTGGGTAACTTATAGTGTTGGACTACCTAGACAACTTCAACTGAATGTTTATCCACCGCAGTGCTTTATATAATATCTTAATAAAATTAACTGATGCGAGATGTAAAAACAGATTAAAAATTAAAATTTTACTTTTAGTAACTGCGAGATGTAAAATAGAATAAATATTTAAATTTTTTGAAAAACCTTAAAGGTGTTATAAAATGTTTTGTATATTCGAAAAATTATACTTATACCGTAATTACCTTCAAAAAATTACATTTCATGTTTTAAATTCCCATAAAAAGAGCCTATTAGAAAATAATAGATTAGCATAAAGATCGAATTGGATTAGAATCATCATCGATTTATAATTGTGTATGCGCTAAACATTTTAAATAGTGTTTTTTTTAGTAATGAGGAACGGCAAAGTTTATTAAAGAGTCATAATATACTTATCTAACATTTTAGTTTAAAATATATGAAATTTTGTGAAATATTTTTAGTTTTAGGAATATAATTTTATTTTTTCAAATATTTTTTTTTTGTTTGTTTCTTTATTTTATTTTTGAGATATTTTATTTATTTTGTTTTCTATGAGTTATTAAAATTTTTGTTATTAAAACTTTTTTTTGTAAATTTAAATATACTTGAAATTTATAAATGGTTTTTCAATTTGAGTGATATGATTTCTAAGTGACGTTTCGGCTATTTGTAGTATGTCATGATCTGTATTTTGTTTTCATTGTATTCAGTAATGTTTACAATTTCATCACGGAGAGATATACGCAAGAACAACGTTTACAAATTATCAAAATAATCGTTCTCCAATTGCAACTTTTCGTGTGCTCACTTTCATCTCAGTGATGCGGTAAATAAACAAAACTGTCGATTCTGGTGCGAAGAAAATCGACAAATTATTCATGAACAACCATTACATTCACCTAAATTGACAATTTGGTGTGGTTTTTAGTCTGGTGGAATCATCGGTCCGTACTTCTTTCGAAATGAAGCTGGTAACACCGTTACTGTCAATGGATGGAGCGGTATAGATCGATGATAACCAACTTTTTGTGGCCGAAATTGGAAGAAGTTGATCTTGATAACATCTGGGTCCAACAAGACGGGGCTGCGTACCACACAGCATGTGCAACAACCGAGTTATTCTGAGAAAAGTTTGGAGATTAGATTATTTCAAGAAATTGTGACATTGAATGGCCTCCAAGAAATTGTGATTTAACACCATTAGACTATTTCTTGTAGGGTTATTTGAAGTCATTGGTCTTTAGCAATAAAGCAGACTCTGTTCAAGCTTTAGAAGTCAATATTGAACGTGCTATTCATAATATAAGACTTGATTTAGTGAAAAAAGTGCTCGAAAATAGGGTTCATCGAATTCGTTCCCGCAAAAGAAGTCGTGGAGGCCATTTGAATGACGTTTTATTCAGATTAATTGTATCGATTGTACTTCACATTAAATAAAAAACATTTGAATTTCCTTAACAATTAGTGTGTCTTTTTTTGAAAAGAAATCATGTCACTCAAATTGGAAAACCTTTTATTTAATGTGGTGTGAAAACGGGAATAATTATAAAATGAATGTGGTGTGAAAACGAGAATAATATATGATATTATTATTTTATTATATTTGTCCAGAAAAATGATGTATAACAAACGCATTCATTTTAAAATGTTGTGTTGGATGTGTGCTATTAAAAATAAAACATACATAGCTACAGTGTATACAGTATAGATATAATTTCTTTGATTTAGAAAAATAAAATATACATAGCTGTAATCAAAGAACATATAATTATAAGAAGTCTCATCTCATACAAATTTTGAAAATATTTTTTTTCATGTGGCTCGTGACGACCCACATAAGACATTTTTTCTTTCTGATTTTGTTTTTATTTTCTCTCTCTCATTACATCAAATCCGCTCTTAGAATATTATTATTTATAATTTTAATGTATATTCAATTTCAATATTTGTCATATTTTATTTTATTTAGTTTGATGCTTTTATCAAACAAAACAAGTAAAGAACATAAATACTAAATAAATGCATGAATAGAATAATATAAAATATAATAATATTATATATGCACATTTATACATGTAGGTACTTTTGTCAATTTTTTTTTTAATTTGATCATTTACTTTTGTCTATTTTTTTTAATTAATAAATTGTACAATGTATATTACAATATACATATCTCTATAGTCTCATACACATAATAATGTAAACAGTAAAATGTAAATCACTCACACTGTATAGAAAGTTTTTAGCCAGTTATTTTATTACTCTTTATATTTTGTTGTTGCAAAAATCTTCTATGAAAACTAATTTTGGCATAATGAAATTTGGCAAAAATTTCATATTAATTAATCTTTTACTAATTTAATTTGATTTTTTATTATTTATTGTAATTATAAATATTTACAATAAAAGTTGGGCCCTTTTCCTTGGTTCATCTTTATATAAATTTTGCAGTAAAATTTGCAAATTTAATATTTTTTTTTCCTAAGGGAGGTGGGAATCTTCTAAAGACATCTATGATGACATCTAATTCCCCCTTGGTAGTGTCAGATTCTTACTGACTAAAACCACCTCCCCATTTAGCCAATATAATGGAATGAGACCTTTACTTGCGAACGCAGCTGTATATTGGTTACGGATAGGAAAGGATAGGATATGGATACGGAAACATTGAATTGGGAGTGGGAGTATAAGAAAACAATGAATCGACCTATTATTATTACTATTTGGCTTTTTGGTGGATAATGGAGTCTCCCGTCCTTATGTAACCCTGGCTCAGCACCCCAGCACGACTCCATTCCGTTTCAATCGATTAACTCGAGTTTATATTAAAGTATGATCCAGGATTATTGATTGTATTTTTATTTTACTACTATGAGGTGTGAACTAAGTTTTAAGATGTTTTTGTAGGATTATTTTTTAATGGTGCAGATTGCTACACGAAAAGTATTATGTGTTTTTATTATTATTAGCTTTATTATTATTATTATTTATGATTTATTTTGTTAGATTGTTTAGTTTGGTTTAACTATTTTTATTTTTAATATTATTTTTATTTATTAGAATTATATTTATTCGGTTAGAAAGTTTTTATTTGATAGGTTTGGGTTTGTTTATATTAACCGTTTAATTTATTAGGTTGGTTTATTATCATACCCTACACCTAAAGTATAGGGTATATTAACTTTGGTATGGTGTTTGTAACCACCAAAAGAAAATGAGTTAGATATGGACATGTATATATATTCTGAATCAGGATCACCTCCTGAGTCGATTTAACGATGTCCGTCCGTCCGTCCGACCGTCCGTTCGCACAATAACTCAAAAACTAATAAAGCTATCTTGATGAAATTTATATAGTAGGTTACTAATTACGAAAGGAAGGCTAAGTTCGAATCTGGACAAAATCGGTCCATGGGTTGGGATTCTGGAAGCTTCCGAATGATTCCGGAGCAAACGAGTTTATCTCCAAAACCAACAAAGATAGAACCTTTAAATTTTGTACAATGATGTTCCTTCCCGTTCGATTTATGTCTCTGAAATTTAAAAGGATTTGGTCCATGGGTTTGGATTTTGGAAGTTTCCGAACGAGGACCAGAGCAAATGAGATTATCTCCAAAACCAACTAAGATATAACCTTTAAATTTGGCAGAGTGGTATTCTTTCATGTTTTATTTAAGTCTCTGACATTTGAGATTATTTGGTCCATGGGTTCGGATTTTGGAAGCTTTCGAAGGAACCCCAGAACAAACGAGATTATCTCCAAAATCAACAAAAATAGAACCTTTAAATTTTTTACAATGATGTTCCTTCCCGTTTGATTCATGTCTCTGAAATTTAAGAGGATTTGGTCCATGGGTTTGGATTTTGGAAGCTTCCGAATGAGCACCAGAGCAAATGAGATTATCTCCTAAACCAATAAAGATATAACCTTCAAATTTGACAGAGTGGTGTTCCTTCATGTTTTATTTAAGTTTCTAAAATTCTGAAAGGATTTGGTCCATGGGTTCGGATTTTGGAAGCTTCCGAACGAGCCCCAGAGCAAACGAGATTATCTCCAAAATCAACAAAGATAGAACCTTTAAATTTTGTACAATGATGTTCCTTCCCGTTCGATTTATGTCTCTGAAATTTAAAAGGATTTGCTCCTTGGGTTTGGATTTTGGAAGCTTCAGAACGAGGACCAGAGCAAATGAGATTATCTCCAAAACCAACTAAGATATAACCTTTAAATTTGGCAGAGTGGTATTCTTTCATGTTTTATTTAAGTCTCTGAAATTTGAGAGGATTTGGTTCATGGGTTCGGATCTTGGAAGCTTCCGAACGAACCCCAGAGCAAACAAGTATATCTCCACAACCAACAAAGATAGAACCTTTATTTTTAGTACAATAGTGTGCTGTTATGTTTCCTTTTCTATAAAACTGGAAACTGACATTTGAAAGAATTTGAACCATGGATTCGTATTTTGGAAGCTTCCGAACGAGCCCCAGAGCAAGCGAGATTATTTCCAAAACCAACAAAGATAGAACCTTTAAGTTTAGTACAATGGTGTTCTGGCATGTTTTCTTTATGTTCCTGAGATGGATTCGATGAATTGGAGTGGCAATTTGGATACCTGACACACACCTCCTAAGGACTAACAATCTTCGAAATTAATAAAGATAGAAACTTAAAATTTTTTACAAAGGTGTCAAGCATATCCCAAGAAGATGTCTCTTTTACGTTCCTAAAATTCGAGTTGAATAAGACAGGAAAGGGAAGAAGTTCAAGCAGCTGCCAAAAAAACTTATAGATTTTTAATTTAATTCGAATTATTCAGGTGTAGGGTATTAATAAGTCGGTTGCATCGACTTACTGTTACATTTACTTGTTTTTAACTAATTTAATTATTTTATTTAATTACTTAGGCTAATTCGATATTATTTAACCAAATGAAGTACATATCATACACACGTATGTACATATTTTTCATTAATTTTTATCAAATAAAAGTAATTATTATATGAAATAAATGTAATTATTATATGTAATGCAAATAAATTATTAAGGTAATTACATTTAAATTATTTATTATATTAAATGTAAAAAAATAGAAGAGAAAAAAAACTGTAAATAACATGTACTAAACCTTTTCACTTCGTACCGCGTAAATATCAAATATGTTATTACACCAAAGTGTCAATTTGTTTGTATTGTCATAAATTATTATATTATTAAGATTTAAACTTATATCTATTAATGATAAAAAATATATATATATTTTTTTACTTCATAATCTTAAACTTATATTTTTTAATTTTTTTCTTAATCAAATAATATATCGATGTTTCATCGTTTCATCTTTTGTATACTTTGTGTTCTTAAACTTTTATCTAATATTTAAAATAATTTTTTCTTCTTTCTCTTATTCTAATTTTTATAATTCCATTTTTGTAATTCATAATCCTAATTATCTCTGATATTTATATAAAAAATTTTTTGTAGAACTTAAATTAAAATTTATCTGATTCATTCATTTGATATTTTTATTTCTTTCGATTTTTTATTTTTGCTGTTCAGGAACTGAAAACTGGAGTATTTTTAAATTTTTTTTTTTTTTAGATTTTTTATTATATTTTAAGTTTGTTTTTATTTATTATGTGTTTTTTATTGTATTCTTATGTTTAGAGTGTGGCTTTTATAAGTTGTGTTTATTATTTTTAATTTTAGTTTGCTTTTTATTAGATTTATTTTGTATTTTACTTTATTTCTTATTGTTATTTACTATTTTAGTTTTTGGAGTTGTTAGCTTTTCAGCTCTCATTTCATATCCCATGGAAAGAGTAAGGGAATATTACTTTAAGTAGTTATAATTTGTAGTGTTGGATGCTTTTTTGTTTCACATTTTTCAACAGCCCAAGGACAATGCTTTCTCAATAGAACTAGAATTAAAAATTTTAGTAGTTTAATCTTATGAACATAACAGTCAGTGAACCTTTCCGGAGTTACACTTTTACATTTTTCGATAATAATTCGTTTTATGCCTACTGCTTGAGGATTCATATTAAATATCTGGTCAAATACTAAAATAAATTTTTTACTAACATCAAAAACTTGTTGTGATGGTACATAAATATTTTTGATGGAGCTGTTAACACTTCATCCTCTTTTTTTAATGCACAATTGCATTTATCGCAATTTAGTTTAGGTAAAATTTTAAAGGCTACATATCCAATAAAATATCTCATTGAATATGCTAGGAATGTATCTTCTTGAAAAAATTTAGCATATGCATCGCTTTGAAAGTTTATATCAACTGATTCATTATATATTTGTATTTCTGTGTGTAAATTTGATGTGTCGGATTCCATATTTAGCATTAGCATACTGTCCACATCATCTTCACAGTTCCTAACAGAGCTTGATTGCACTATATTTAATGACATTTTTCGAGTTATTATTCCATTGAATTCAGCTAAAGTAGGATTTTTATTATTTCTTACAATAGAAAACAAATTTTCAAGTGCATTTTGGTTAAGACGTTTAGTCATTAAAAAAAATATTTCAGATTCATTTTTGAAAATATCTTTCGATAGTTCCAGTATAGTGTTCAACGAAATTTGCATTCTTTCCAAGAAATACACCTTTTTGTAGCCAGTTTTGTTAATACTATTATAAGTATTAAAAGTTTTAGAATTGTATTCGCCCTGATGATGGCAGTGATGCCGAAATATATATAGGCTTTATAATAAATAAATATAATATTTTAAGAATTATAAAGATAAAATATTAATAAAATTATTTTGTGGACAAAAAGTATAAATAAAAAACAATTTTTTACTCAATAAATCTAATAATTTGTTTTGATTTATTTTTTTGTTAAAAAGAATTTTTTTTCCAAATTTTATTGTAATTAAAGTATTGTAATAGGAAGAATTAAATTTAATTTTTAACAAACCTAATGCATTTTTCATACAACTAAAAAGTCTATCTTCAAGAGTAGGTGCAATATATTTTTCTATTTTTCATATACAGTGTGTCTGTGCATAGTGCAAACATATGCATGTATAAGGTAGGTATTGTTTTCATACTAAAAATTTGTACCTGAGATTTTGGCAAATATGCACTACTCTGGTGTGGAGAATGCTGTAAAAATTTTTTTAGCATGATGTCTGTGTGGGTGTGTGTGGGTATATCTGTGGGCACGTCTACAGTTTAAACGACTGAGCGGAATTTTTTACAAGTTCATATTTAAGGTTTTGACGTAAATATTTCGGATTGATAAGCTTTTGGAGAAAATCGGACAACCACAAGTGGTAGTTTACTAGTGTACTTTTCAAGTTTTTTACGAATATTTCGTAACAGAAAAATTTTATGAGAAAAATTATTCAGAAAAAGTTGTTACACAAGTAAAGAGCAAAAATTTTGCCGTAGAACATTTTTTTATCCGACTAACTTTAACTTTTATTTAATTATTTTTCTAGTCCAAATTTCATACATAACACTCTATATGAATTAATATGAACAATTTTTTTTTGTTTTTTTTATATCACTAAAAATTTATATACATAAGTACATATATCTATGCATATTAGTCTTTGTTTTAAATTAAAACGGTAAAATTTTTGTTAGTAGATTCAATATTAATCTTATGTTTGTTTTGTATTTGTTTACAATTTTTATTATTTTTTACTTCTAATATTTTTGCATGAAAATAAAATCATGTACATTACATAATAATGTAAATGGATGTATGAATGAAATAATGTAAACGGGCACGAAGCAAAACAATGTTATATTGGATCATCATTTAGCGTTTGTGCTGGAAACCACAAAACTACAGACTATGAACTGTATAAAAATCTGGATAATAATCAGCCATTAAATTATAAATGTAAAAATTGCAGTGACAAGCATGCTGCAGGGTACAAAAATTGTCCATCACGTGTTGACTATTTAAACTTACAAGACTAACTAAGGCACAAAAATAAAAAGCACTCAAACTCACCATTATTAAACAAGGACAACATTATGATCAACACTCATTCAGAGCACATGTTTCCAAAACTACTTACACACGGTAATTATAATAATTATAATAGTCCAAGTAGCTACAATAATATCAATACTATAAAAACTAAAACATTTATTAATAATACTAACCATTCTAACACATATAGTAATATTACAAAATCTCATTCACAAAATATAACTCATAATCACTTATATAACAATAAAAACATAAATCAAAGGTTTACTAACAATGAATCCATCTTATCAAGAGATTATGTCTATTGTAAATGAGTTGCTCACTAAATTAAATCATCATCAAAGCAAATAAGTTCAATTTCAGATTTAACGTCTGAATTAACGTCAAAATTTGTCTTTGACAATGTATTTTAATGACTGACAATAATATAAAAATTTTATTTTGGAATGCTCAAAGCTTTCTAAACAAAAAAAACTGAATTTTATAATTATATTGATAAAGAAGAAATGGAATTTTCAATAATAAGTGAAATCTGGCTAAATTCTAGTAAAAGTATAA
The DNA here is from genome assembly GCA_947095535.1 of Poecilobothrus nobilitatus. Classification (NCBI taxonomy): domain Eukaryota; kingdom Metazoa; phylum Arthropoda; class Insecta; order Diptera; family Dolichopodidae; genus Poecilobothrus; species Poecilobothrus nobilitatus. The sequence goes on from OX352772.1 coordinate 266,838,728, forward strand.
GTAATAAAAATGATCAAATATATAGATATGATAGAGAAGTTGCTCAACATGGTGGCGTTGTATTAATTATTAGAAAGCCAATAGAACATTGTTTATTGCCTTGTTTAGAAACAAAATGTTTTGAAACTACATCTATAAAATTAAGCTTGAGAATAATGATAGTGTGACTGTAGTAGGCATATATTTTAATGGTGGTTTTTATAACAGTAGTTTAGGTAAAGATTTTATTCATGATCTTAAATTGTTCAACAGAATTCAAGGTAAATATATAATAATGGACGACTTTAATTGCCGCCATGTAAACTGAAACTGTTTGGAAAACAATCAGTGGGGTATTCAACTGAACAATATATTGACTTGTAGTAATTATTCACTTTTATAACCAACTAGTAGTACTTATATTCCCAAACATAATCGCGGCAACCCCTCGACGTTAGATCTCATATTGTCAAATATTCCAGACAAGCTTTCCAACCCTTAATTATTAATGAATTCAATTCTGACCATCTACCATAAGGTCCAATATAAATTTGAAAGTATATTGGACCTTATGGTAGATGACAAAATAAATTTGTCATGGTTTAAATTACTACTAGGTTCTAAAATCAATTTGTCCCAAATTTCTTCTTGTTTGGATAATCCCCACACTGATAAAATAAACAGACACTTCAAGCTATTTCAGGAAATAATATTGGATAGTGTACAAAAAGCTTCACCACGTAAAATTATTATTCAAAAACATGAAAAGTCAATCCTACCGCAGTCTATTCTTTTCTTAATAAATAAAATAAATAGCGTTAGGCGGCTCTGACAAAGAACGAGAGACAGATTTTTTAAAATGAGAATTAACTTTCTGCAAACAGTCATAGCAACCAAAATCTAGGAACTTCAAAACAAAAAATGGCAAATACTTTCATATATATATGAGAGTTATATCATAGATAATAATGTCATGCCAAACGAACAATACGGTTTTAGAGAAAATCACTCTACAACCCATCAACTAGCTCAGTTAGTGAAAAATGTTAAGAATGGTTTCATAAATTCGCAATCTAGGGGAATTGTAGGCCCTAAATATTTAAAAACTTTTAAAGATACAGCAATATTTAATACTCATAAAGACGCCACTACTATCTCACAATCTCCAAAAAGGATATAAAGATATTAAGAATTATTTTCATAAGTGGAAAATAAAAATTAACGTGTTGAAAACTCAGGCATGTTGTTTAGTAGGAAACACAGGCCTGATTTATTACGAACACAAAATTTAATACTTGATAATGTTGAAATTATCTGGGAAGAGGACTTACAGTATTAAGGACTAGAATTGGATATAAAACTATTATTTAAAACACACGTAGATTTCGTAATTAAAAAGTGTAACATCGTCATAAAAACTTTATATCCCTTAACAAACCGGAAATCACTCCTGTTGAAAGACAACAAAATTTTGTTTTACAAATCAGTTTTCCAAAGGTTGATGCTTTATAGCTCAGAAATTTGAGGTTCATGTGCTAAATCACATCTAGACCGAACACAAATTAAACAAAATAAAATATTAAAATTCTTGTTAGACAAACCATTCTTTTTTTATTGCAAGACTTCATGCTATTGAGAATGTCAAAACAATTGAAAACATGTTTATAAATAGAAAGAGCTCATTCATTATTAGGAGCAATGATTCTCAAAATCCTTTAATACAAAAGTTGTTTAATTAATCATTTTGATATATTCAAAATTATTTCTCCGCTATTCCCTTCCCTTTCATCCCTATGCGATAGTTTCTAAGTCATAGTATATAAGATGTTACTTTTAGTTAGTTATTTAGAATTAAAAATAACACGTATCAAATAAACAATAACAAATTTTATAACTTAGCTGCAAGATGAAAACCGACCACTATATTATAATTACGTAATAACAATTTAAAACGTTTGTAAGTTTGGAACAAGAAATAAATAAAAATAAATATAAAATATTAGGTATAGGGATAACTGCAATTGAAATTGTCTGTATATATTAGGGTAGTGGATACACAAATGAATATATTATTCTTTTTGGTTTCAATTTCAAATCGTGTTTTTTATTCTGTCACGAAAAAGCATGACAAATTCTTATTACTATCCACTTTTTACATTAAGTTCGCTTAATTTAGTTATAAAATATTTTTATAGTGTTTTTTCATTTCTTCTTATTAGTACATATTTAGTGTGTCTGACTCTGACACGGTAGTGTGCAGGTACAATTCCGGGTGGAAACATAATTTTTTTTTGTATATAAATTACAATAAATAACTTTTTCCTTTTTATTTACTGCATTATTTGGCAAAGTACAAATTATACATTATTCCGAAATTGCAAAAACAAATGCACCAAGAACAAAAGTCCCATAGCCAAACGTCCCATTGGGACTTTTGACTTACCTCTGTAAGACAAAAGTCCCATGGGACTGTTGACTTACCACTATAAAACAAAAGTTCCAAAAAAAAAAAGGTCAAAAATCCCATGGGATTTCTGGCTCATCGAAGTGTTTTTATAATGAAAATAATTGATAATGTAATAACATAGTTTAGACTAAACTTTAGTTTATGCCCCAGCCAACTATAAAATAAGATGCATTTATTTTCCATTCTCCGGTCAGTCCAGATATATATTAAGGGTATTCCGATCATTAAGGGTAGTCTGATTTCTCCGCATGAACATATGCAAGATATTTTTAGTAAGATATTTAACGCTTTTGGTTTTAATGGTCAGATTGAGTGTGTTAGCTAGCAATATTAGCCAGTCGGTTTGGCAATATTATTATCAGATTTACTACAACTAATACCAAAGAGGCTTTCTTCAATAAATACTTGAACTTCAAGATCCTACATACTTCGCATATTGGTTTTACTGGTACTGATCGTGCGTAGATTAATGAGACTCTATCATCTACTACACTATTATTATTGCGTATTGCCTCCAAAATGCGAAAGGACGTATGGCTCTTCAAAACGTTCACAAAAAAAGGTCATTTATATATCGTAGAGAGAGACGAGCCTATTAAAGTTACTTATAAAGATCAGTTGATAACCGACAATGATCCTAAAAAATCTATACTTGCTGATTAACATGCTTTTGGGAAACTGTCATGCAACTATTTACAGGAAATCTTTAATTTTTTTTTTATTTTGTTAAAATTTTAATCTTATAATTTTATTTTTCTTTCAACAGCAAAGCATATATCCATATTATAACCTAGTTCTTTATTTAAGTATTCAAATTACCAATAGAATTTATCAAATAATCATTTTAATAAGTATTTTTCATACGGTAAGTTAAATTTAACTATGAATATCAATCGTTTAAGTTCCTTGGAAAGATTTTCTATTCCCAATATTGTGTTGAAGTCTGCATTTCCAAATAGCCAGTGTCTCAATGTTGTACATTTAAATGCAAGAAGCTTAAATCTATAAAGATCCATAAAACTACAGTTCAGGTCCTTATTATTTCAGAATCATGGTTGGATCCTGATGTGCCTTCTGACATCTTAAAAATTGCAGGTTTTAAAATTTACCATAATGATAGATCCAAAACTGATAGAGGTGGTAATTGGGTTGGCGCAGTTGCCATTTATGTAAAATGTGGAATTGCTGCTTTTTTCTTTTGCGAGGGTAAATTCCCACCACCATAGAGACACTATAGAGGAGTGAAAACGAGCACGAGTTCTCTATGATGTGTGGGACTGTAACCCACTAAACACCACCTCCATTTTTTGACCAAACAATAGGTTATACGACCTTTAGTACTAATGTATTGCATGGTCAGAGGAAGTTTAGTTAAGGAATGAAAATAGATTTCAAATTGGCAGGCATATTGTGAATAAAGTTGTTAATATTCACCTTAAATCTTTGCATATTGTAAATGTAATCATCACCAATTCTGGGGAACACATGAGGTAGAAGATGGTGGAAGACATTCGCGATGTTCGTACTACAAACGAATTTCCATAAGCCGAATTATGCCATCTGGGAATTTGAACTACATAGGGATGGGCAGTAGAGGCTCTCCTTGTTTCTCTTTGGAATGCTTTCTAACAAACGAATTTCCATAAGCCGAATTATGCCATCTGGGAATTTGAACTACATAAGGATGGGCAGTAGAGGCTCTCCTTGTTTCTTTTTGGAATGCTTTGAGAGGAGGCATTAATTTAATCTCGTTAGAACAAGAACCCAACCCTATAACGTATATATATAAAACAGTGTAAGTGTTCCTGTTGGCGCCGGAGACTGAGTGGAGAGAGCGTAGAGTTGACATTAAGATCGTTTATTAGACGAATTGCTCTATTCTGCACTTTATCGAGAAATTCCAATGCCGTTTTGGAGGCTCCTGACTTCATTTTTGGCCTTATATATGTTTTATAGATATTTAGGTGATTGAAAAATATGATTGGACCAACTTAATGTTAAAATAATTAATAATTCTTCTATTAGTGATGAAATTGAATATCTTCTTCTTGACATAAAGTCTAAAAATGGTCCTGTGCTCGTGGGAGGAGTTTACTTTCCTCATCCATCGTTGTCTAAGTTAGTTCCATTCAAACAGCCAATGAATAGTATTAATTTTAAATATGAAAACATTATTATAGGTGGTGATTTCAACATTGATCTCCTTAAAGAAAATACCCTTACATCTGGTTTACTTAGAAGTATGGAGTATGTTTCTTTAAGTGTAATTAATAACATTATACCCACACGCTTTACTGAAATATGTTCATCTTTATTGGATTTGTTTCTAACTGGAACAAATAAGGAAAGCATCATTGGGCAAGTATCCGTACCAGGTATCACTGATCATGATTTGATATATGTAGCCATAAAAATTTCTGTGCCCATTTCTAAAGCAAATATTACTTTTCCTTAATTAACCCTTAAAGATATCTTTTCATAGAGATACTGGGGATTTCTTCTCCTTATTAAATTGAGGAGAAGATGTACTTATAATTCAAGTAGTTAGTGAAACTGCAATCAAGAATACATTTCGACACATCAGAAACACCGTCAAATCTTCGGCGATGAACAACATACCTTATACAAGCATTACAAATTACATTTAGCCTATTACATTCAGCAGTACTCATGGATGAATAAACCACATCACAATATAAAAAATACGGTAACACCAGCGTTTAATGAGTCTGCATGTCGTACTTAGAGATGCATGTGACGCTATTTACCACAATTTACGCAAAATCGGATAAACTCGATTAGAAATTTGAATAATAAGAATAATATTATCACTCCAAGTTAGAGTATTGTTGAGAGCTACTCCTAAATTTTTGACGTGGTTTACGTATGGCACAATTTAAGCATTAATTGTCAGGGGTGGTAAGGTGACTGTAACAAAGCTAATGTGGTAAGCTAACTACCACTTCAGTACAGAATAATAGCTTCGGATATATCTGGGTTTAATTTAAGAAAATTCGTTACTGACCAAAACGAAATAGCATCCAGTTCATCATTCATTTTTGCCACAGCTGATTTTAATTTCGAATTATGGCAGTTTCGATTTGAACAGTGTTTCATTACAACCTACAATGCCCTTCGTTCAAACAGCTAGGAAGGTCATTAATAAATATTGAAAATAATAACGGATCCAAAAGCAATCCTTGCGGAACACCATACTTAACTTTAAGACTGTCAGAAGAAATGCATATATATATATATATATATATATATGTACCTATATGTACCTATATATAGTTTGTGTATGTGTAAAATTTTGATTTTTGTTGGCAAAATTATTTTCTATTTCAATGGGAATTTTGACTCACTTTATTGAGACAAGAGTAGCAATAAAAAAAGGCTGGAAGTCCCATTGCGACTTCTGTCTTTAACACTCAGACAAAAGTCCCATAGAACTTCTGACTCATTGAAGTGAGTGAAAATTTCCATGGTCGCAGAAGTCCCATTGAAACTTTTGACTCACTTCAATGAGCTATAAAAGCTATCAAATTATCCCAAGCTATAAAATTTGTTATTGTTTATTTGATACATGATATTTTTAGTTCAAATTTAATAAGAGGAAAGGAACTGAAAACTTCTTTTGACCTTTGTTAACTTATAACTACAAGTAAAAACTTATATAATATGACTTAGAAATCGGATATCGAATAGGGATGAAAGGGAAAAGAATAGGGGAGAAATAATATTGTCTTATAGTGGTAAGTCAACAGTCCCATGGGATTTTTATCTTACAGATGTAAGTCAAAAGTCCAAATGGGACTGCACCTATATAAATTGTCTCTTTAAAAGTTCTTTTAAGATGCTTTTATAGAAAGTGGTACAGAAAATGGGAGCCTTTTTTTCAAAAAGGTATTTTTATATTAAAATAATAATACTTTTTAAATATTAATATATCAAAAGATGCGCGACCGATTGAATTTTATGCCTACCTTTGAACGAAATTTAAAAAAATTGTTTTTGAGTTATAAGGTTTTTAGTTTACAAAGTCTTCTATGGAAAGCTTTATAAAAATACGTGTAATTTTTTTTAAATATTTTTCAAAATTTAGCCTCCAAAACGCTTTTGCTTTTTTCATGTCATGGCCTGAAAAAAACTATTTTCAGCTGTGATTAGTTTTATATATGTAAGTATAGGCATGTAGATTTCATTAATACATGGCTAAACAGATTAACAGACATTGGCTAATTGCATTTTTTCTGATGAGCAAAGTGAAATAAAAAATTTGAGAAAATTGAACAATTTAATCAATACTACTGCTCTGTAGGTGAAAATATGGCAAAAGAATTTAACTCAATTTATATTCCAAGAAAAAGAATACCGATTCAAGTTTGAACTCAGTGATGAATACAAAACTATTAAATTGATTGAAAAACTTACCAACTCAAGTTCTATTGGAGCTGATGAAATTACCAGAAAAGTTATTAAATGTTGTAAATATAAACTAACTAAAAATATTACTAAACTCATTAATGCGTAAATCATTTGACATAAGAAAAAGCGTGTGCAATTTTAAAGATAAACAAGTTACTTCAATCTACAAAACGGTGATACAACAGATTTTAACAACTTTAGGCCCATTTCAATATCAATAGTCATCAGCAAAATATCAACTAACTAGATACTTAAATTATACAAATTTTAATTGCAATAAAGTTTGAAAAGAAAATCAAATACCCAGGCGGCGCTTTTCGATTTGATTTCTGAAGTTCAGTCTGGATCGGATAATAATTAAAAAGTGATAGTAATATTTTTTGATCTAAGAAAGGCTTTCGATTCGTTATATAAAAGGATATTACTAAGAATACTTAATGAACATGGTGTCACAGGTAATGAATTAAGCTGGTTTCGAAATGATCTTGAGGATAGGTCACAATATACAGAATGTGAAAATATAAAAAGTACAACATCTAGAATAAATTATGGAGTTGGTCAGGGAAGTTGCCTAGGGTCGACACTTTTTTCGTGTTATATTAGCAGTTTTTCTAATATAATAAGCCGTGGTAAACTATTTTTGTATGCTGATGACATGGCCTTCGTGTTCTCAAAACAAAGCAATAAAAAATCTATTTGGGTATAAGTTAAGAGCCTCTACAAATCTTATCCACAAAAATCACGGAATCCTAACATTAAAACTTTTATTAAAATGTAAGCTGGCAACTCAAGTACATATGATAATTAACATTAGCATCAATACCATCATCATAATTATGAAATTATAGCGCCAGAACAGCAGATAATATTCGAACTGTATCTTCAGGTGTAAGTTTTAATAGTCATGACACTATATATATCTTAGAATATCAGTACTACAATGAACTACCTAGAAGATTAAAACAAACAATTGAATTGCATAAAGTTAAAAATTTATTAAATGAATATTATTTGTCACTAATCTAGTTTTATTTTGGTTTGATTTTATTTAGATTTTATTTTTATTATAATGAATTATAAAAAAAAAAAAATACTTGCTTTCTTTTTTTATCTAATTGTAAAAATTGTTGTTCATAATTATGCTTCTAATTGTAATAATTATTGTTTATAAAATTTTTTTTTATATTTTGTTTGCATTGTTTACAATTTTTATTTTATTTTGATAAAACAACATACCTACATTGTAACAGTTTATACGAGCGATTTCGCTCATTTGAGATAATAAATACATACGTATATATGTATGAATATGTAAAATATATGTATATGTACCTATATATCAGGAGCCAGGACTCAGGACTTAGGAATTATAAATATTAAAGCACACATTTAGATGTACAATCAACAGCACTTTATTATTTCACAATTTTTTTTTAAAGTACTTAAAGAAAATTTAATTAAAAGTACTTAGGATTAGGAAGTACATGCATATAACATGCACACATGTTTTCAAAAAGGAATGTAAGTTAACCAAGAAAATTATAAGCTTTTTTATTTATGTAAATATAAATTTAATATAAACTCATATGTTACATTATACATATGTATGTATGTATGTATATAGGTACATAAAGTATATTAAAAAATGTATTGAATTGGAATTTTTAAAAGCCGTACATAGGTGCATATACATACATATGTATGTACATATACCTATAGTTACGTTTGTACCTGTACCAATAACTATTTATTGTTTAAGTTGTTTATTGCAATCAGCTTATAATATGTATTTTTGTTCATAGTTAATAGCATAATATCAAAAATAATATAAACATATACATACATACATACATATGTAGTTTATATCATTTTTGATACCTAAATACATGTGTATGTATATGCACCTGATAAATCACGTTAACTTAAACTTCAATTCAAAAGCAATATTTGTAGGTAAATATATATGTATGTTTGCAGGGATTTGGTAAACGGTTATACCTATAGGTAGATTCTAATTTAATGCTTTTCTAATAATTATCCTATAATTGAGTTTTTTAAAAATTCAAAATTCTATAGGTAATTTTTATTTTATATTCTATACGTGCGCCAATTATTTTATTGAAAGTGTCAAAAATAGTTTTTATTAAATCAGGATAACTGAAGAGTGTGATATCAAATAATTATAATTTACGAATTAACGATACGTTTATTAATATTTGATGTTCCACAGCAGAACTAAAGTAAATAAAGAAAACAACTAAACTAAAACTATAAACATAATATGTACATTTAGTAATTTATTATCTCCTATCTTATCTCCTAAAAACAAAATACACCAAGCTATATACATAGATATGTAGGTACATCAATGCATGTAGATCTCTTATTCAAAAAAATAATAAGTTTATTTACATACTTATATACACACATGCAAATGCAAAACAAATTCGAATAAAAAATTTCTTGAACTAATGAAAAAATCATAAACTACGAAAAAATAATAGAAACAAAAGCAAAAACTGTAGATTATAGGAACATATGACATACATATTATGTACTGTGTATGTATGTATGTAAGTATAATTCTTATTATAATTAATGTAAAATTATTATGGATTTTAATCTTTACATATAATCTATACATATGTAATTGTTCTAATAAACAAATTTGTAGCATAAAAAACGGATTTAATTTAGGTAGGTACCTTACCTACCTACTATTAAAAATATGTATACCTAATGATAATTTACCATTACCATTTCTGACTTCAAAGCAAAATCAAGAATTTTATAATTTTGTTTTTAAAACTGCTATTGTAGATAATTATGTATACGGACATACATACATATGTACATGTGTAGGTGTACGTTTATTTTATTTATATTAAATATGTATATACGTATAATGTACATTGTATGTACATAAATATCTTATTTCATAAATTCGATATAATACATACATATGTATGTATTAACAAAACCGACTGATTGGTTATACTCTATAATTTGAGGGTGATGGGATAAACTTTCGAATAGATAGGTATAGGTCACTTTTATGTACGTGCAATTTGCACTTGTTTCTAAGTTACAAGTGTCTAATGTAATTTTTAAATTTTTGATTCTTAAAAGCTCTTTTTATGCTACATTTTGCAAAATTTTAATTTCACATAAGGGTAAATCCAAATACTAAATTGGAATGTATAGCATTATTGTATAATTTTTATTTTAACTTATCAAGCTTAAAATATTTCCTCTCGGTTGACATTTTTGAAATAATATTAAGAGGAATGTTAGTTGTGAACTTTAAATTTTGTACAACGATGTTCCTTGCCGTTCGATTTATGTCTCTGAAATTTAAGAGGATTTGGTCCATGGGTTTGGATTTTGAAAGCTTCCGAACGAGCGCAGAGCAAACGAGATTATCTCCAAAACCAACAAAGATAGAACCTTTAAATTAGGCAGAATGGTGTTCCTTCATGTTTGATTTATGTTTCTGAAATTTGTGAGGATTTGGTCAATGGGTTCAAATCTTGGAAGCTTCCGGACGAGACCCATACCAAACGAGTATATCTCCACAACTAACAAAGATAGAACTTTTATTTTTAGTACAAAAGTGTTCTGTTATGTTTCCTTTTCTGTAAAATTGGAAACTGACATTTGAAAGAATTTGAACCATGGGTTCGTATTTTGGAAACTTCCGGACGAGCACAAGAGCAACGAGCATATCTCCAAAACCAACAAAAGTAGAACCTTTAAATTTAGTACAATGGTGTTCTGGTATGTTTTATTTATGTTCCTGAAATGGATTCGATGAATTGGAGTGACAATTCGGGTATCTGACACACACCTCCCAAGGACTAACAATCTTCGAAATTAATAAAGATAGAAACTTAAAGTTTTTTACAAAGGTGTCAAGCATATCCCAAGAGGATGCCTCTTTTACTTTACCGAAATTCGAGTTGAATAAGACACAAAAGGGAAGAAGTTCAAGCAGCTGCCAAAAAAACTTATGGATTTTTAATTTAATTCGAATTATTGAGGTGTAGGGTATTAATAAGTCGGTTGCATCGACTTACTGTTACATTTACTTGTTTTTATATAAATTTTCTAATTTTTTAATATAATTAAAAATATAGAAACTTAGTTTGAACTAAAATATATTTACCAAATTTGCAGTACAATCTATTAGAAAGCTTTTAAATTATTAGGTTATGTTCAGTAATTTATTATAATTGTGTACTCTCATCATTTTTTGAGAGTATTAAATTGCGACGATATGAAATGCTAGAGAAAAACTGAAAATTGTATTTAATATGTTAAAAATTTGAAAATATGTTAAAAATTTCGAGTTGAAAGCTGAAATTTTGGTATGTTAAATAAAAATTTCCAAATTTTATTATACCCTACACCTAAAGTATAGGATATATTAACTTTGGTATGGTGTTTGTAACCACCAAAAGCAAGCGAGTAAAATATGGACATGTATATATATTCTAAATCAGGATCACCTCCTGAGTCGATTTAACGATGTCCGGCCGTCCGTCCGTTCGCACGATAACTCAAAAACTAATAAAGCTATCTTGATGAAATTTATATAGTAGGTTACTAATTACGAAAGGAAGACTAAGTTCGAATCTGGACAAAATCGGTCCATGGGTTGGGATTCTGGAAGCTTCCGAATGATTACGGAGCAAACGAGATTATCTCCAAAACCAAATAAGATAGAATCTTTCAATTTTGTACAATGATGTTCCTTCCCGTTCGATTTATGTCTCTGAACTTTAAGAGGATTTGGTCAATGGGTTTGGATTTGGGAAGCTTCCGAACGAGCACCAAAGCAAATGAGATTATCTCCAAAACCAATAAAGATATAACCTTCAAATTTGACAGAGTGGTGTTCTTTCATGTTTTATTTAAGTATCTAAAATTTGAGAGGATTTGGTCTATGGATTCGCATTTTGGAAGCTTCCGAGCGAGCCCCAGAGCAAACGAGATTATCTCCAAAATCAACAAAGATAGAACCTTTAAATTTTGTACAATGATGTTCCTTCCCGTTCGATTTATGTCTCTGAAATTTAAGAGGATTTGGTCCATGGGTTTGGATTTTGGAAGCTTCCGAACGAGCACCAGAGCAAATGAGATTATCTCTAAAACCAACTAAGATAGAACCTTTAAATTAGGCAGAGTGGTGTTCTTTCATGTTTTATTTAAGCCTCTGAAATTTGAGAGGATTTGGTTCATGGTTTCTTATCTTGGAAGCTTCCGAACGAGCCCCAGAGCAAACGAGTATATCTCCACAACCAACAAAGATAGAACCTTTATTTTTAGTACAAGAGTGTGCTGTTATGTTTCCTTTTCTATAAAATTGGAAACTGACATTTGAAAGAATTTGAACCATGGATTCGTATTTTGGAAGCTTCCGAACGAGCCCCATAGCAAACGAGATTATCTCCAAAACCAACAAAGATAGAACCTTTAATTTTTTACAATGATGTTCCTTCCCGTTTGATTTATGTCTCTAAAATTTAAGAGGATATGGTCCATGGGTTTGGATTTTGGAAGCTTCCGAACGAGCACCAGAGCAAATGAGATTATCTCCAAAAACAACAAAGATATAACCTCTAAATTCGGCAGAATGGTGTTCTTTCATGTTTGATTTAGGTCTCTGAAATTTAAGAGGATTTGGTCCTTGGGTTCGGATTTTGGAAGCTTCCGAACGAACCTAAGAGCAAATGATATTATCTCCAAAAGCAACAAAGATATAATCTTTAAATTTGGCAGAATGGTGTTCCTTCATGTTTGATTTATGTTTCTGAAATTTGAGAGGATTTGGTCCTTGGGTTCGGATTTTGGAACGAGCCTCAGAGCAAATGATATTATCTCCAAAAGCAACAAAGATATAACCTTTAAATTAGGCAGAATGGTGTTCCTTCATGTTTGATTTATGTTTCTGAAATTTGTGAGGATTTGGTCCATGGGTTCAAATCTTGGAAACATTCGGACGAGCACAAGAGCAACGAGCATATCTCCAAAACCAACAAAAGTAGAACCTTTAAATTTAGTACAATGGTGTTCTGGCATGTTTTCTTTATGTTCCTGAGATGGATTCGATGAATTGGAGTAGCAATTCGGGTACCTGACACACACCTCCCAAGGAGTAACAATCTTCGAAATTAATAAAGATAGAAACTTAAAATTTTTTACAAAGGTGTCAAGCATGTCCCAAGAGGATGCCTTTTTTACGTTCCTGAAATTCAAGTTGAATAAGACAGAAAAGGGAAGAAATTCAAGCAGCTGCCATAAAAACTTATGGATTTTTAATTTAATTCGAATTATTCAGGTGTAGGGTACTAATAAGTCGGTTGCATCGACTTACTGTTACATTTACTTGTTTTAATATACAATTTGGCATGTTTGGTTAAATATTTCATATCGAAAACTCGAAAAGAAAATTTTAAAAAATCGGAATTTTTCTTAAACAAAAACAAAACCAGAAAAGAACAAAAAAATCTTTATGAAATGTCATTTTTGGAAACTTTTTCTCAGAAAACATTTACAATTTGCACAAACACATTTAAGTATTTCGATGTTCAGGCCTTCTAAAAATTAATGTAGGTTATGACCGACCACATATACAATTATGTGTAAGGTAGGTATTGTTTGCATACTAAAAATTTGTACCCGAGATTTTGGAAAATATGCACTACTCCGGTGTGGAGAAGGCTGTAAAAAAAATGTTTAGCATGATGTCTGCCTGTGTGTGTGTAGATGGGTGCGTGTGTGGGTATATCTGTGGGCACGTGTACAGCTTAAACGACTGAGCGGAATTTTTTGCAATTTCATATTTAAGGTTTTGACTTAAATTTCTCGTATTGATAAGGTTTTAGAGCATGGAGCAAAAAAGTGGTAGCTTACTAGTGTTTATTTGTAACAGAAAAATATTATGAGAAAAATTATTCAGAAAAAGTTGTTACACAAGTAAAGAGCAACAACTTTGCCATAGAACATTTTTGATCCGACTAACTTTAACTTTTATTTAAATTTTTTTTAAATTATTTATTCGAAAGTTTATCCCATCACCATCAAATTATAGAGTATAACCAATCAGTCGGTTTTGTTAATATGTATTAACAAAACCGATGATGGGATAAACTTTCGAATAGATAGGTATAGGTCACTTTTATGTACGTGCAATTTGCACTTGTTTCTAAGTTACAAGTGTCTAATGTAATTTTTAAATTTTTGATTCTTAAAAGCTCTTTTTATGCTACATTTTGCAAAATTTTAATTTCACATAAGGGTAAATCCAAATACTAAATTGGAATGTATAGCATTATTGTATAATTTTTATTTTAACTTATCAAGCTTAAAATATTTCCTCTCGGTTGACATTTTTGAAATAATATTAAGAGGAAATTTAGTTGTGAACTTTCGAACATACATACATATACATACAGGTACATCCTATTCATTTGTTAGTGAGACTTATCCAAGATTAAATTTCATTGCTCAAAACGGTGTAGAAGTTTTGTAAACGTAGAGATGGGCGGACGGGCAAAAATAGTAAAACTAATAGACAAATTTTTAAAATTTTTTTTGAAAAATATGGTGAAAACAACAGATATGTATGTACATAAGTATGTAGGTACATATACATCCATATTCATAAACATACATATGGATTCATTTTCTAATGCAAGCAAATGTAAATTTGTTGATAAAAACTAAACTCTATATAGGTACATATTTTAAACCAAAATCATGTTTTGTTATTTAAGTTAATTATTAATTTACGTACGTGCGTCACTCAATCTCTTTATAAATCTTGCAAGCTTATTTGTTTAATGTTTTGTTAATGTATAAAAACATTAAACAAATACATATGTATATATGTACCTATGAATGCATATAAATTAAATTTAAAAATTTATTATTTATAATCGCTGCTGCGGCACCAAACCCTTAATAAACTAATTATTCAAACCCTGATTTTGTAACAAAATAAGAAATCTCTTCAAATTTAAAAATATGTAAGTATATGCAGCATAATACAATAATTGTACCTACATATATGTACATACATATGTATATTTTATTCATCTTATCTTCTGAATAAAGCATATTTTGTAAACTTTTAGATATTAAATTTTTGTACCTGTGGTATAAAATTGAAAATTATAAATGAAAAAATTCAGCTGCCTTCACCACAGGACCGACCGCAACTACATGAAAAGTACAATCCCAAAATTTATAGATTTTTTACATAATAATTTATATCAAAGCAAAATAACTTCTAATAATTTAACATTTTGTTTTATTCATTAACAATAATAAGCAATGAAATCGTAAAAATATATGTATGTGCATTCATTCATACATCAATTTACATTATTATGTAATGTACATGATTTTTTTTTCATTTAAAAATATTAGAAGTAAAAAATAATAAAAACTGTAAACAAATACAAAACAAACATAAGATTAATATTGAATCTGCTAACAAAAATTTTACTATTTTAATTTTATGTCATCAACAAAAGAATAAGTACATACCTATATATATAAATTTTTAGAGATATGAAAAAAAAACAAAAAAAAATTGTTCATATAAATTATTATGTATGAAATGTTATGTATAAAATTTGGACTTAAAAAAAAATTTAAATAAAAGTTAAAGTTAGTCGGATCAAAAATGTTCTATGGCAAAGTTGTTGCTCTTTACTTGTGTAACAACTTTTTCTGAATAATTTTTCTCATAATATTTTTCTGTTACAAATAAACACTAGTAAGCTACCACTTTTTTGCTCCATGCTCTAAAACCTTATCAATACGAGAAATTTAAGTCAAAACCTTAAATATGAAATTGCAAAAAATTCCGCTCAGTCGTTTAAGCTGTACACGTGCCCACAGATATACCCACACACGCACCCATCTACACACACACAGGCAGACATCATGCTAAACATTTTTTTTACAGCCTTCTCCACACCGGAGTAGTGCATATTTTCCAAAATCTCGGGTACAAATTTTTAGTATGCAAACAATACCTACCTTACACATAATTGTATATGTGGTCGGTCATAACCTACATTAATTTTTAGAAGGCCTGAACATCGAAATACTTAAATGTGTTTGTGCAAATTGTAAATGTTTTCTGAGAAAAAGTTTCCAAAAATGACATTTCATAAAGATTTTTTTGTTCTTTTCTGGTTTTGTTTTTGTTTAAGAAAAATTCCGATTTTTTAAAATTTTCTTTTCGAGTTTTCGATATGAAATATTTAACCAAACATGCCAAATTGTATATTAAAACAAGTAAATGTAACAGTAAGTCGATGCAACCGACTTATTAGTACCCTACACCTGAATAATTCGAATTAAATTAAAAATCCATAAGTTTTTATGGCAGCTGCTTGAATTTCTTCCCTTTTCTGTCTTATTCAACTTGAATTTCAGGAACGTAAAAAAGGCATCCTCTTGGGACATGCTTGACACCTTTGTAAAAAATTTTAAGTTTCTATCTTTATTAATTTCGAAGATTGTTACTCCTTGGGAGGTGTGTGTCAGGTACCCGAATTGCTACTCCAATTCATCGAATCCATCTCAGGAACATAAAGAAAACATGCCAGAACACCATTGTACTAAATTTAAAGGTTCTACTTTTGTTGGTTTTGGAGATATGCTCGTTGCTCTTGTGCTCGTCCGAATGTTTCCAAGATTTGAACCCATGGACCAAATCCTCACAAATTTCAGAAACATAAATCAAACATGAAGGAACACCATTCTGCCTAATTTAAAGGTTATATCTTTGTTGCTTTTGGAGATAATATCATTTGCTCTGAGGCTCGTTCCAAAATCCGAACCCAAGGACCAAATCCTCTCAAATTTCAGAAACATAAATCAAACATGAAGGAACACCATTCTGCCAAATTTAAAGATTATATCTTTGTTGCTTTTGGAGATAATATCATTTGCTCTGAGGTTCGTTCGGAAGCTTCCAAAATCTGAACCCAAGGACCAAATCCTCTTAAATTTCAGAGACCTAAATCAAACATGAAAGAACACCATTCTGCCGAATTTAGAGGTTATATCTTTGTTGTTTTTGGAGATAATCTCATTTGCTCTGGTGCTCGTTCGGAAGCTTCCAAAATCCAAACCCATGGACCATATCCTCTTAAATTTTAGAGACATAAATCAAACGGGAAGGAACATCATTGTAAAAAATTAAAGGTTCTATCTTTGTTGGTTTTGGAGATAATCTCGTTTGCTATGGGGCTCGTTCGGAAGCTTCCAAAATACGAATCCATGGTTCAAATTCTTTCAAATGTCAGTTTCCAATTTTATAGAAAAGGAAACATAACAGCACACTCTTGTACTAAAAATAAAGGTTCTATCTTTGTTGGTTGTGGAGATATACTCGTTTGCTCTGGGGCTCGTTCGGAAGCTTCCAAGATAAGAAACCATGAACCAAATCCTCTCAAATTTCAGAGGCTTAAATAAAACATGAAAGAACACCACTCTGCCTAATTTAAAGGTTCTATCTTAGTTGGTTTTAGAGATAATCTCATTTGCTCTGGTGCTCGTTCGGAAGCTTCCAAAATCCAAACCCATGGACCAAATCCTCTTAAATTTCAGAGACATAAATCGAACGGGAAGGAACATCATTGTACAAAATTTAAAGGTTCTATCTTTGTTGATTTTGGAGATAATCTCGTTTGCTCTGGGGCTCGCTCGGAAGCTTCCAAAATGCGAATCCATAGACCAAATCCTCTCAAATTTTAGATACTTAAATAAAACATGAAAGAACACCACTCTGTCAAATTTGAAGGTTATATCTTTATTGGTTTTGGAGATAATCTCATTTGCTTTGGTGCTCGTTCGGAAGCTTCCCAAATCCAAACCCATTGACCAAATCCTCTTAAAGTTCAGAGACATAAATCGAACGGGAAGGAACATCATTGTACAAAATTTAAAGATTCTATCTTATTTGGTTTTGGAGATAATCTCGTTTGCTCCGTAATCATTCGGAAGCTTCCAGAATCCCAACCCATGGACCGATTTTGTCCAGATTCGAACTTAGTCTTCCTTTCGTAATTAGTAACCTACTATATAAATTTCATCAAGATAGCTTTATTAGTTTTTGAGTTATCGTGCGAACGGACGGACGGCCGGACATCGTTAAATCGACTCAGGAGGTGATCCTGATTTAGAATATATATACATGTCCATATTTTACTCGCTTGCTTTTGGTGGTTACAAACACCATACCAAAGTTAATATATCCTATACTTTAGGTGTAGGGTATAATAAAATTTGGAAATTTTTATTTAACATACCAAAATTTCAGCTTTCAACTCGAAATTTTTAACATATTTTCAAATTTTTAACATATTAAATACAATTTTCAGTTTTTCTCTAGCATTTCATATCGTCGCAATTTAATACTCTCAAAAAATGATGAGAGTACACAATTATAATAAATTACTGAACATAACCTAATAATTTAAAAGCTTTCTAATAGATTGTACTGCAAATTTGGTAAATATATTTTAGTTCAAACTAAGTTTCTATATTTTTAATTATATTAAAAAATTAGAAAATTTATATAAAAACAAGTAAATGT
Source organism: Poecilobothrus nobilitatus (assembly GCA_947095535.1). Classification (NCBI taxonomy): domain Eukaryota; kingdom Metazoa; phylum Arthropoda; class Insecta; order Diptera; family Dolichopodidae; genus Poecilobothrus; species Poecilobothrus nobilitatus. The sequence goes on from OX352772.1 coordinate 266,857,222, forward strand.
AACAGTAAGTCGATGCAACCGACTTATTAATACCCTACACCTCAATAATTCGAATTAAATTAAAAATCCATAAGTTTTTTTGGCAGCTGCTTGAACTTCTTCCCTTTTGTGTCTTATTCAACTCGAATTTCGGTAAAGTAAAAGAGGCATCCTCTTGGGATATGCTTGACACCTTTGTAAAAAACTTTAAGTTTCTATCTTTATTAATTTCGAAGATTGTTAGTCCTTGGGAGGTGTGTGTCAGATACCCGAATTGTCACTCCAATTCATCGAATCCATTTCAGGAACATAAATAAAACATACCAGAACACCATTGTACTAAATTTAAAGGTTCTACTTTTGTTGGTTTTGGAGATATGCTCGTTGCTCTTGTGCTCGTCCGGAAGTTTCCAAAATACGAACCCATGGTTCAAATTCTTTCAAATGTCAGTTTCCAATTTTACAGAAAAGGAAACATAACAGAACACTTTTGTACTAAAAATAAAAGTTCTATCTTTGTTAGTTGTGGAGATATACTCGTTTGGTATGGGTCTCGTCCGGAAGCTTCCAAGATTTGAACCCATTGACCAAATCCTCACAAATTTCAGAAACATAAATCAAACATGAAGGAACACCATTCTGCCTAATTTAAAGGTTCTATCTTTGTTGGTTTTCGAGATAATCTCGTTTGCTCTGCGCTCGTTCGGAAGCTTTCAAAATCCAAACCCATGGACCAAATCCTCTTAAATTTCAGAGACATAAATCGAACGGCAAGGAACATCGTTGTACAAAATTTAAAGGTTCTATCTTTGTTGATTTTGAAGATAATCTCGTTTGCTCTGGGGCTCGTTCGGAAGCTTCCCAAATCCGAACCCAAGAACCAAATCCTCTCAAATTTTAGAGACCTAAATCAAACATGAGAGGACACCATTCTGCCAAATTTAAAGGTTATATCTTTGTTGTTTTTGGAGATAATCTCATTTGCTCTGGGGCTCGTTAGGAAGCTTCCACAATCCAAACCCATGGACCATATCCTCTTCAATTTCAGAAACATAAATCAAAAGGGAAGGAGTATCATTGTAAAAAAGTTAAAGGTTCTATCTTTGTTGGTTTTGGAGATAATCTCGTTTGCTCTGGGGCTCGTTCGGAAGCTTCCAATATACGAATCCATGGTTCAAATTCTTTCAAATGTCAGTTTCCAATTTTATAGAAACGGAAAGATAACAGCACACTCTTGTACTAAAAATAAAGGTTCTATCTTTGTGGGTTGTGGAGATATACTCGTTTGCTCTGGGGCTCATTCGGAAGCTTCCAAAATCCAAACCCATGAACCAAATCCTCTCAAATTTCAGAGACTTAAATAAAACATGAAAGAACACCACTCTGCCAAATTTAAAGATTATACCTTAGTTGGTTTTGGAGATAATCTCATTTGCTCTGGTGCTCGTTCGGAAGCTTCCAAAATCCAAACCCATGGACTAAATCCTCTTAAATTTTAGAAACATAAATAAACCATGGAAGAACACCACTCTGTCAAATTTGAAGGTTATATCTTTATTGGTTTTGGGGATAATCTCATTTGCTCTGGTGCTCGTTCGGAAGTTTCGAAAATCCAAACCCATGGACCAAATCCTCTCAAATTTTAGAGACTTAAATTAAACATGAAAGAACACCACTCTGTTAAATTTGAAGGTTATATCTTTATTGGTTTTGGAGATAATCTCATTTGCTCTGGTGCTCGTTCGGAAGTTTCCAAAATTCAAACCCATGGACCAAATCCTCTTAAATTTCAGAGACATAAATCGAATGGAAAGGAACATCATTGTACAAAATTTAGAGATTCTATCTTTGTTGGTTTTGGAGATAATCTCGTTTGCTCCGGAATCATTCGAAAGCTTCCAGAATCCGAACCCATGGACGGATTTTCTCCAGATTCGAACTTAGCCTTCCTTTTGGAATTAGTAATTTACTATATAAATTTCATCAAGATAGCTTTATTAGTTTTTGAGTTATCGTGCGAACTGACGGACGGACATCGTTAAATCGACTCAGGAGGTGATTCTGATTCAGAATATATATACATGTCCATATCTAACTCGCTTCCTTTTGGTGGTTAGAAACACCATACCAAAGTTAATATACCCTATACTTTTGGTGTAGGGTATAATAAAGTTTGAGTTTTTTCTTTATGTCAATAAAAAAATTAACTTTCAAATCATATTTTTCATCAATATTTTAAAGAAAAGAAAAAAAGAAGTACCAAATTCTGGTTAAGCAATTTTCGTTTTTTTCTATACAGTCTATAAAAAAAAAATGATTGTAAATAGAATATTGATGTACTTACATGAAATAGAATAATCTTTTTATGAATAAAATTTTAAATTACAATACTATTTGAAAAGTATTAGAAAAAAATTAGGTAATATTTTATTTTAAATAACTCTAAATTTTAGTAATATTTTATTTTATGTAGTCATATTTTTGTAGAGTTAAATTTTTCAATTGAATTATTATTTTTAAAAGATTTTATTGTATGAATACCTATTTAAAAAAATTAATTCAATTATTTAGTGCCTAATATTGCCTTTTTTAATAATTTCCTTAAATAAAATGGGTGGAAAACGTTCGGTTGTTGGGTGTAAATCCAATTATAATAATAGCACGATATCTGTAGCTACTTTTAAATTTCCGGATAAAGAGCCTTTGAGAAGCTTAAAAGAGCTTTGCACAAAGATCAGACTGGCAACCAACAGCTTATAGTTCCATATGTAAATTTCAGAGTCGTGTTTTAAATTAAATAATGATAAAGGTCCGCGTTTAATACCAGATGCAGTTCTAAGTATATTCACCAATTACTTGGTAAATTTAATAGAAACAAATGATAAAAACTTACGCGATGATAATATAATTTTAAATTTCTCTAATTTAGTTTTAAATGTTAGTAAAAAAATAAATTTAAAATACTGGAAATTATATAAAAGCCAAAATAATATTATTTTATATATATTTAATAGAAAATAATTACTTTAAATGTGTTTTTAAATTTATAATAATATTTAATAACGATCTAAGTTACCTAGTTGACAGGTAATACAGAAATAAAACAATTTCAAAATATTGAACGATATTGAAAAACGCAAAAAATTAAATATTATTATTGACTAAATTAACCTTTTTGATATGAAGGTACCTATATATAGTTGGGATGCAATCGTCATGTCATTTTTCATTTTTGCCCACTCAAGATCTATTATTACTATCCGGTCGGAAAATATTGATTTTTGTGATATTTTTTTTGTTTTTTACTTTTTTTAATATTGTTTTGTTGTAAATTAATTACTTTATTTTGTTTTATTAAATTTTATTTTAAATATATCATATTATTTAGTTAAAAAATTATTTATATATTATTTTTATGTATTAATATATTTTTTTTTATTATTTTAGTTTAAGGCCTAGTTTTCAGGCGATACCACTTTAAAAATAATCGCCATTGAAGGGAAAAGAGCGAATAAGTTATAATATTAATTTATTTTATTATAGTAATAAAAATTTTAAATAAGTTAACATAAATTAACTTATTGTAAAAATAATTAAATAGTTTATATTTTGCACTTAATTTTATATGCATTCTAAAAAATTTACAATATTTATTAAAGCAAATCGATATTGCAATAAAAATTAGTTTTCAACATTTTTTTTGCTCAGTAATGTACCAAATTAATGCTCTTTTAAAAAGTTTTTAAGAAGCTTTTTTTTGTTGAAAAATAGTTGGAAGACATTTTTTAAAATACATATTTATGAATGAAAATTTAAAATTTTTAAAAATTTCTTTTTACTAAAAAACGTAAAAAAGATGGAACTTTAATGCGCCCTTAGGACGAAATTAAAAAAAATCTGTAGTTTTTGTGTTATTTCCAGATTTTTAGGAGGACTACTATTTTTTTCAATAAGACTACGTGTATTTTTTTTGAAAAAAAGGACTACTATTTAGCTTTCCTCTCTCAATGTCCAGGCCTTCTAAAAATTAATGTAGGTTATGGGTCGCTAAAAACATGCCTTACATATGTACATACATTCATACATACATATTATGAAAGTATCAAATTTTTTAGTCACATAAAATTTAAAATTGTAAATTAAATTATTATTGATTTATAAATAAAAAATTAAATAAACAATTGAATACCTATTATAAATGTGTTACAATTAAATATATTATTTGCATGTAATATTACAAATATGTATGTATATTTATTCATACTTGCATAGATACATACATATGTACATATATTTAACAAAAATATATATTAGCAAAGTACAACTTAGGTATTTTTTAAAAATTAATGTACCTACATGCATTGCATACATTAGTACATACATTCTGATGAAATTTTAAAAGCGTTTCAAGAAATTGATTATAGCTCGCAACTTCGCAGTCAAAAATCTGAAACACATTAACATCTATGTCTGTATAATATATACCTAATGTTTTCGGTAAATGCATTTTATTTTTAAGGTGGTTTAAGTATTCACATACAATATACTTGAATAAACTTACACCATAAATTTTCATTTTAAAATTCTTTGTTATTTTAATTCACATTATATTCGCTGTTAAAAAACTCTCTTTTACAACTGCATCTTGATGTACATATATGTATGTAAATACTTAAGTATTTACTTATGTATACACAAAAAAATGTTTGAAAATAAAAACAGCAAAGTTAAATTTTAGTTGGTTAATCACAAAACATGATTTAATTTTGTCCCAGAACATAAGTACTTAAAACTTAAAAAACCTTCGAAACATTCTTCAAATAAATAATGTATGTATATAAATATATATTTACATATGTTCATAAGTATGTTAAACAGAAACAACCCAGCGGGAAAAAGAAGCATTCCAGCTTCAAATTAATGAAGCTTTTTAAATTAAACTAGTTTAATTTGATTAAAGGTGTACCTATAACAGTAAATTATTTTATCGACATATATATTATATAAATAAAAAAAGCAAATAAAAAAATAGTTACATTAATATTATTAATTTAAAAAGTTTAAACATTTTTAGATCAATTGATCGTTTATAAAATTATAAGGATTATAAAATATAATAATTTTCAATTTAAGCAATGTACATAGTAGTATTCCAAAAAAAATAAATTATTTACAATAAAAATTAAAATAAAATTAAAATATTTTTTCCTTAAATGTTTTTGTATTCAATTTATAATCTTTTTTTTTGCTGCACGAAATCCAGCTCTCATATTCTCTGCAAATTGGACAAATCCAAAATTTTCATTTTTTTGTAGCTTCTGAAATACAAAATTATATATTATATAGTCGTATAATTATATAATTACTAGTAAATGGCAATATGAAACAATTTACCAAGAAGATCAATTACAACCTTGCTCTAGCGTAAATCACAGTATATTAATCATCTAATAATTTTTTTCTAAAGATTATTATTTAAACATAAAACAAGCAGAAACATATGCGTAACGGTTTCATCGAAACTAACAAAAATTCATAACCATGATAATAATTCGGAAGCGTTCTAGAATGAATGATTTATTGCTTCTCATTCATCACATGATTTTTTTTGTTTTAAATGAGTGCTTCTAGATAGCTTCCAGAGAAAGCGCTTCTCTTTTTAAGAAAGGAATACAACTTCATACATACATATGTAGGTATGTATGTATATTTGGTTGCCAAAGCAGTCAATGATTTACTAGCACTTTTCAAGTACTCTGCCAGTACATTGAATTTAAATAATCCGAATTTAAATTTCCAAAAAACCTACCCAAAAAAGCAAAAGCAACCCTCAGAATTAAGAGACAAAACTATGAGAATCGAGACAAAAAAAAAAGTCTAAGTAGGGCTGGGGGAACCGCTCACCAGTCACCACTGCCTAACCTAACCTAAACTTATTTATTTGTAAAATTACGAATACTTTTACATCTTCTAATGTAATATGCACATTTATGCACACATATGTATTATGGTCGTGCCATGCATAGGAATGTACATAAATGTATATATTTTAATGTATGTAGGTATGTATGTATATATTTTTTTTTTTAAATAATTTTAACACATTTTCACAAGTAAACATTATTGATACCTTAACAATTCCAATAAAAGCTACATACACACATATGCACACATATATATGGATATGTATCTAAGTTGTTCTTTATAAATTAAATTAAAATATTATGTGTATATGCCCCAAACACACGAATGTATAAATTAGCCAAATTATATGTAAATATTTTACAATTAAAAATGAACATTGCACTTACAAGAATATCTCAACATGGGAAATATCTCGGGATAACTATAGATAAAAATCTTAAATGTTACATATTAAGCAATTAAAGAAGAGCATCAATAGTATAATAATGGCAATCCAAAGGGCAGGTGGTGTTCCAATCAAAGCTGCTAAATTAATTTACAACTGGTGCATCTTGTCAAGAATTCATTACAATATATGCAGTTGGAGTAACAGTATAAAATTCCATGTATGGGTATGTAATGGGTATGATCATGAAGAAATTATTAAAACATTATACAAATTGAACCTTAGATTGAGTATCTACAAGCGAATTGTATATAATCACAAATGATCTCGGCATAAACCAGTTAATAAGTACTTCGAAAAATGTAAATATGTGTATAAAATAATGAACAAGAAAATCTTCATTAATAATTATAACTAGAGAAAACGTGCACAACTACAACACTAGACATAGAGGACATGTACCTAAAGCAACTACAACTAAGAGCTACAAGGATTAAAATGTAGTACAATAAAGAAATTTAACACTCTATCTATCCAACTAAAACGCAGCCAAAACTTATATTTAATATAGACTTAAGAAATATTTTAAACGCTTTAGAAATTAACTATTGTTCAAGAGTTGTTTTAAAAAACAAAAAAAATTATAATGTGCTTTATAAACTTTTAGTTTTCAGTATTAGTTTAGATTATTAGAATTAGAATTTAATTTCTTATACACAATTTTTTATGTAAATTGTCTGAAATTAATAATAAATAAATAAAAAAATAAATGAAAGAATGAAGTAATAAAATTGCTTGAAACTTAAAACAAATTTGCTCGAATGGAGAGCAAAATTTTAATCCACAAATAAATTTCTATTTCAAATGAAACTTTATTCCTCTATACATATTATGTATTTACATAATATCTACTATGTATATTTAAAATATAATGAATGATGTATCACACAACCATATTTAATAAAAAAAAAAAAACAAAAATGAGGCGTATTTTTTCAATCCATACACTTGTATCTTATACAAAAACTCTTAAGAGGTGGAGCTAATATAAAAACCTATGCTTTTTTTATCAAATAACATTTGATATTAAATAACATTTGATATAACATACTAATTTATTTTTAATACATTATGTAATAATATTTTTTCTCTATAAAGTTTGTTAAATCTTACAGACACAATGAAAAAGAAATATCAATTGCGCATGATTGCACGCAAAACATTCCGATTCCCTAGTTCCGTATGTGTTTTTCTTTTTAGAGTCCCACCCATTAAATGTAATCATTTAAATGTAATTGTTTTAATTTTTCCAAAAACGAAGAATAATAATAAATAACGGTACGGAATACATACAGTATTAACGATTTGCAAAAGACAAATAGACATAAAACAAATTACAATGGGAAAAAAACTATATATATAACTATATATAAAACTATATAATTCTTGTAATATAAAAAAAACATACATATACATACATACCTACCTAAAATAATAGTAAACCAAAATAATAATAAAAGAAAAGATTAAAACTTTTAAGAAAAGGTTTTTACATACATATTATGTACAAATTTCTCACAAAATTTGTTATTTTTAATTGTATCTATTTATTATAAAACGAAAACGATCATCTTAAAATAGATCTTAAAAATATATGCTTGCGATAATAATAATTAATATATATGTACATAGTTAGTGGCGTTTCTACTAACATGGTCGCAACATTTTCATGTTAGGTATATGTATATTTTTTATTTTATTATAATATCTAAACATGAAATTGAAATTATTTTTTTTGAATAATTACCTACATATATAGGAAATTACTAAAATTAGCGAATTCATGTAAAAAGGTTAAACGTTAGAATACCCAGTATCCACTTAAAATGGAATGCTTCTAATAGATTTTCATGAGCTATCCGAAATCATCTTTTGGAAATATTTTTCTAATTAATAGTATCTAAACAACGCCAAATAAACAACGGCTTAGTGAAATTAATCATTCTAAAAACTGAAACTTAGTTAAATATGAATAATACCTTACAGCTACCTTAATCTACTTCTAGAGCCCAAAAACAAATTGCATAGATCGTCAGCTTGAAACTTAACTTATATTAAAAATTTCTATATAATTGTAATATAATTTCTATGTAGTTTAAATATATGTTATTAAATTATACTCGTATATACACTGATTTATCCTCATATAAAGAAGGAAGTTGCAAAGAAATTTCTCAAACACGTCAGTTGAACTATAGTTAAATTTCAATTACGAAAATAGCATTTTTATAAAAAAAAATCCATTTTCCTAAAGAAATAATGATGTAACCTAACCACCCTGTACCTATTCATATTTTTTTTATACAAATGGTGACTGCGAATATTGCATAATATAATATATTATATAAAATTTTTTTTATTTCCTAAATATATTTAAAACACTAATATAGTTTATGCAGTGATTAACTGTATGCAGTGATTACAGATTCAATGGTGTTAAAATAATTTTAAACGTGTACTGGCATAATACATGTAATATATTTGAAGCAGGGGTCTCAGTATTTTGTTATGGTTTTATGAAATAAAAACTATTAACTTTTGTTTTTGTTAATATAATTTCATTAATATAACGTAACACACAATAATATAATAATTATTAATATAATTTAATTAATGTAGTTAAATTATTAATATGTATTTACAGATGGCGGTACTTAATATATTTGACTCAGTTTTTTTTAGCAAATTGAATAAACATGGCGAAGAATAGACTAAATTCGTTTAAAAAAAATCTTTAGAGATAAATTAATAAAGGTTAATTTCAATTATAAAAGACCCGATGCCAGTAATGTCATGTAATGTTTTTTTTTGTTATTTCTTCATTATTTTTCTAAATATAATATAAAAATTTATAACTTACAAATTAATAATATAATAATTCATTAACTTAACTGATTTATTTATATTGCACAATACGCAAACTTAGAACTAAGAGAGAAAAATTACTTGTAATATATTGTGTAGGTACATATCATTTTTAGAAAAATAGTAAGTACATTGAAATTGTTCTTGGAACAAGTGGTAAATGTACTCTTAAATTACGTTTATATAAAACAAAATAAAAAATTCCTAGTAAATTAGAAAATAATGAGCCTGCTGAATGGGCAATCAACAGAATAAAGGAAAATATGCTGAGAATTAACTTGAACAGTAAAATTAGTTTACAGAATAGTACAAGATTTGTAGAATTTTACGACAAATTATTTTATAATTTTCGGCAGCTAATGTTTCTGATACTTTCTGGCAATTTGTTAAAAATTTTAGGTGCGGTTAGGTAAATATTATAAAAACGACAAAAGTGAAATTTCTTATAACGGGGAACTGAGGTATAATTTCTATTGTTACTTCTTAGATTGTATAAAGAAGTTTGTCTAAAATTTAAATAATCCCACCTTAAAAAGAATATTTTAAGTGTATGGAAGAAGTAAAGATTCCTGGTGGGTAAAATCTTTAAGTTAAGAAACAAATTAAAAGGATGAGTTTGCCGATGCTTTTTGCAGATAGTTCGAGTAGCATGTTTTTAAGATATGCATGATTTTGAGGAAGTGGATGGATCTTATTAGCATGAGCTGAATGGATGGATCTTATTAGCATGAAATAGCGTATTGAAGCTTAGAATGAAAGCTATTATTATCGCATAATATACCTTAGAAGTTACATCTATAGAGCTATATAAATTTACATGATACAGCTCTCTGTTTACTTTACAAAAGTAAGATTTTAAATAACACAAGTGTGTACTTCAATCCATTCTGGAGTTAATAACTAACCCCAAATATTTGTAGAAATTAACATTTTCAATATTAAAACAGAGAGAACTATAGTTATTCGAAGAGATAAAAACAATATTATTCTTTAAAGAGAATTTAGTGCAAACAGCACTATTATTTGTTTTATCACTCAACGAAAATTTGTGTTAGAAAAACCAGGCGGCGCAAAATGTCAATATCATGGTTCAAGTTGCTTACCATATTCATGTGGTTCTCACAGGCATCGGTAAATACCGTGTCATCGGCAAAAGCCGTGGGAATTTCTTTGAAGTTTTGAATGAATAATGAATTAGTAAACAGTAGGAATAGTAAAGGTCCAAGAACGGAGCCTTGTGGAACCCGCTCATAATGTCTAATAAATCACTGTAGTATCCTTTATATTTTGCTTTTTCTTCCCTGCCAGTAAGATTTATAAACGCAGCCAATTATAAAATAATTCTAAACTCCGCATTACGAAGTTTATTCAAGAGATGTTCATAGTTAACAAGATCAAACGCTTTCTAGACTTGATTGCTTTTTCAAAAATTGTAGAACCTAATGGAAGTAACGAGATTGGTCTAAATTAATTTATGTCGGAGTTATTACCAATTTTGAAAAGAGAGATTACTTCCGCAATTTTTAAATTATTTAGAAACACCAGAGAGTAAATACTTTGATTGAAAATATACGTCATATATAAAATGAAATTTTTTAAAAGATTTTACCTTTTAATCTATCTGATGTGTTTGAATTAGAATATTTATGATTTTATATATTTCATAAGCATTGATAGGCTCAAGGAAGAAACTAAGATCTTGAAACACTTTATCAATAAGTAGGTTATCAGTAAATGCAGTAGGGGAATTAACAGAATATTTTTTATGAATATTCGTAAAGTGTATATTGAATTCATTTGAAATTGTTTTTGGGTCATTAATCGTTTTATTATCTAATTTTAAACCAAACTCAATAGAACGCTGATGTTTTGTTTAAAATACAATTTACAAGTTTCCGCTTTTTTGGTATTGCTCTTATAAAATTCAAATTAATTAATAAAATAATTTTTTTTACAATTAACAAAAGCACGATTTATATTTTTACATAGTTTTAAATAATATTTCTTTAATCTTATATTAGTAACATTTCTCTTGACTTTCATTCTTAGCTTAATCCGCATTTTAATTTTTTTAAGTAAATTATTTCGAATCCAAGGTTTCTATAAGTTCAAAAAACTCAAGCTTTGTGTTTTTTGAACTTATCAGAACTAAAAGAATTCATTAATGTATCTAGAAAGAATAGAAATAAATTTATTATATGCAATAGATGCGCCAGAATTAGAATAAACCTCAGACCATGATTCAAAAAGAAGTAAAGAAGATAATTTCTGAAAATCAATACGTTCAGTAGATATATGTATTTATATATTATGTAGTTATCTTTACTATTTAAATTTCTTAGCAGCATGATCAGTTATATTAACATCATATGCCTGTACTTTTAAATAATGTGAGTTATTTTTATGTAAATTATTTATATGTTAAATTATGAATTCTGACTCTAATATACTCTTTTCTCTTCAAATTTGTCCTTTACTAACATTGTATTTGTCTTTTTCCAAAATAAAATTCATCCAAATTTTTAAAAAATCATTTTCGTCTATTTTAATATCAAATTCTTTTTTTAAGCTTTTTTAAATAAAAAAAAACGTAATTTTCAAAATTTTAACGAACTTGCGAATTTGGCACATACATAGTACACATTTAAAACATACATAGTTTTATAAAATAAGATTTGTTACATTTATTACAACAGTCATAACTAAAATCATTTTTTAAACGTTCATATAATTTATATTCTAAATCTTTTTCTGTACTAATTTTACTAAAATATTTAATAAATTTATTTTCTAAACTATCTAAATAATACCTACATAAAATTTTCAATTAAAATAAATTTTTCATATTCAAATTTCAATAAACAATTTAAAACACTTTCAATTATTACTTTTTGCCACAATGTACTTAAATGAATAAAATTAAACAAAGTTGCGCCTTTAAAAATACACTGCGATTTAATTTCAAATATTTCTATACTTTGTATTATAATAATACATAGAACAGTAACAAAGTTGCGCCTTTAAAAAAACCTTGTAAAAATTCTACCTAAACAATATTTCGTACATTTTCTCTCTTACAGTAATCTGAATAACAAAATGGTTTTAAAACGATGTAACATATGTTTTATCTACTTTTACTAATGCTTTTTTTTTTAGGTGGTTGTAAAAAAAATATGTATTTTTGAAAAAGAACTTACTGCTAATTTTCAAACATTATCGATTAATAAAACACACAAGAACAAGTTTTCTATAAGTTTGGAAAAGAAAAAAGACCTATTAAAACTCTGAATATCTGGAGCCATTCCTCAATAATATCATCCTTGGTAGAAATTGTTAAAAGCTGCTAAAAAGGTCAATGAAATCTTAGTATCAGATATAAGTAACTCAGATTTAAATTTTGGTGAGAAGAATTAAATATTAATAATAAAAAAAAAATTAAATATTAATAAAATTGAATTGAATTGATAATTAAAAAAATGAACCATAATATGTGTTTCGGTTAATATAACAAAGTTAAATTGATTTATTAAAACTAGTTACTTAACCCGCAAAGTTTTCAGATAGATCTTGTATATTATTATTTAACATCATGCCATTAAGTTCACCAAATACCTCTCCACTATACCTATAAAAATTATTCCCATTTTTCAACAGCAAATTTTCTGCTTAATGTAGGACAAATTTTATCGTTTATTCTAAGTAATAAAATTACACAAATCTGGAGCTATTCCCATTCTTAGAATCACGTATAAATTTAGATTCATATGATTCAGATTTAACTTTTAGTGAGTGAGTAAAATTAAATATAAGTGTCGATTTTTAAAAAATAAGAACTGATCAAGTTTACACTTTTGAAAAATTTCAACATCAAAAAATTTTTTTATTCTTAATAATATAGAAATAAAATTTTTCTTAACATAAAAAAATATTAATTTTAATGTAATAAAAAAAAGTTTAAAACTTGAATATCTCGGAATGCTTATTTTGTGACTTGAGTAGTTCTTGCAATAAACCGACTATTTACAATCGCGATTATTTTAAATGCTGAAGGTGGTATGTTACGCACGAAAATGCATCCAAATTAAAATTTGGGACAAAAAAAAATAAAATCATTAATTAAGAAAACTACGTATTTTTAACTATATAATTTTTCAAATTAATAAATTTTATAAGTAAAATCCTAAAAGGTGGATATTATGCATTATGTAGAATAATTAATCGAGGAAAACCAGCAAACAGCAAATAAAAACAATATATAAAAGGGCAGACCTACCATCAAATTTATGTAACCCTAATGATAAAATTTTTAACTTATGGAAACATATATAGGCAACCATGCAGGATATGTATTCGGTTAGTGAACTGTAACCTAACAAAAAACAACCAAAGACAATTTAGATTTCTTTTAGATTAGTTGTTAAAGCTGAACTAATGAGCAAGAAAAAGAATGCAGGACTTATATACACAACGGAAATTGGCTTAGCGCGGAAAGGCAACAGCAACATTTTTTTTGTGATCACCTTACATAGCTACAATCAAGACTCTATGAAGCTACAAATTAAAACAATTTACGAATATAAATATTATTATTATTATTATTTTTAGTACCAGCCCAGTATGAATACTAAGTGGTAGTATGAGAATATAAATACTTACAAAAGTAACATCACCCACATCAGAAAAACTGCATCTTGTAAGGTTTTTACTATTAGAAATAATAATTAGATGTTTTATATAGGTACCAAAAATAATATTAATATTAATTAAATTAGAATTAATCTCTCAAATTATTCTTATTCTACCAAATTCTTTAAATATTAAAATATTTTTATATCATAACTATTTTTTTTATTTTATAACAAAAAACAACAATTTTTAATATAATTATAATAATTTTTGTAAATACGTTAAATAAATTTACTTATCATTTTATTAACAATTTATTTATTTTAAAAAATATTAACTTACTAACAAGTATTATTTTCATTGTAGCCCCTTATATAATATTACTAAAATACAAACTATACTATACTTTTTATTCGCTAAAATAAGGTTACGTTTTATTTGTATCAACATCACAAAATTTTATTATTTGTTTATTATTTTATTATAATCAATTTTTACATTAAATAATATTTTCTTTTATTTTGCTTTGCTAGTCAATAGCTAAACTTTTAATTCACTATTAGGTAAGTTCTATTTATATTCAGGATAATCAGTATTCTCTTCTCTCAGTACTCGTCGAGTTAAGTTCATATTTGTTTATTCCTACTTCGTTTGAGATCTTTCACTTTGTTTCTTTTTAATATGGGGGTAAATTGTTCTAAATGCAATATCCTCATTGATAATGATCTTAATGTAAAATGTGGATCCTTTTGGAATTGGTTTACTGTTTGAAGTGTCCAAATACTACTGATGGCATTTTCAAGCTGATGAATAATGAAAATTGTAATATTATTTTAAATGCGATTCGTGCCCTAAAATTTTTGGCAGGGGGAAATAAAGCCTAGAGCAATATGACCGAATAGGCCTTATTTCACATTTGCGTTGAGAAATAAGGCCTAATTCGTAAAATTTCGCCGTAGATCTTATTTCTCATTTCAAAGAGAATTAAAGCCTATAGGTTTTATTTCACTTTAGAAATATTATATTATTCCAATTACAAATTTGTAGCCGAATGTAAAACCCAAATATTTTTGACAGGTTTCAAACAATTTTCTATATCTGGTCAGCCCTGTGGCCTTTGTGCCCTCCCTTTTGAGCCACTCTTCGCCTCTCCCTTAGCCGACCCCTTCACAACTCCCTTCACGCTTCCCTTGAAGAAATTTCCTTAAAACTGCAGCCTCTGCTGTCACGTCCGCGACAACAACGGCGGCGGGAACGCGGGCGTAGCAGCTCTTATTACTTCAAAACAATTTTTTTTTGTTTTTCATAAAAATGTTTAAATTTTCACAAAATTTATTATTTTATTTCACAAAGAACAGTCAAAATTTAATACTTTTGTATGGAAAGCTGAAACATTATTTTTTTTCCCCATCATTTCAAATTCTGTAATTAGGAGAGATTTTAGAGTTGGCTTCAAAATCAGAGTTATTAGGTTTTTCCAAATTATTTATAAATATTCTAGAAAAAGCTGTAATTCTGATTTTGTAACCAACTATAAAATCCCTTCTGTTTTAGAGTCCAGCATACTTACGTATATTCATATTTCGGAAAAAGAGGCAATCCAGATTTTGTAACGAACTCTAACAACTGAACTAAGTTTGACAAAATTATTACATTACAAAGTGAAATAAGTTTGAATGTTGAATTCAAACGAAATTTTTTAATTTTTAACTTAAATTTATTATGAAGAAACACTGGCTGACGAACGTACGGAGTGAAATGTGCGAAAAAAACAGAAAATATTCTATTACTTAAATAAGCTGAAATATGGGAATTAAATTATAAAAAAAAAATATTAAAAAATGTTATTATTGGAATAATAAATTACAATTAGACTTTAATTCCATTATTTTGAAAAAATATTTAGGCCTTATTTCACTTTGGAATAAGAAATAAAGCCTAATATGCTCTAGGCCTTATTTCCCCCCGCAAAATTTCTATTAGAGATATGATTGTGGAATTAGACAGTTTGGCTGCTACTACTAATACTAATTATAATTCTAATTTAAATTTAAATAATATTTGCGTAAATTTCAAAGGAATAAATTGAGATAAAAATAGTGAAAAAAATGAGTGAAAATTCAGAAAGAAATGACCGTTTCCATCAACACTTCTTCCGAATTAGTTATTGTCCAACGCTCTGAATAGTTACCCATTTCTAGATTCGATAGAAATACATCATCTGATAGTATATTATTAAATACATATCTTCTAAATTGGACTTAGATCCTTCAAATATTAAGTGCTTACTTAATTTAAGATTAATGTTACTGATAAGTTTTATAAATTAGTTATTCTTCGTGAATTCTGACCAACTGGAGTTGAATTTAAAGACTTTATTTTAAAAAAAAACTCATCGGCACTACACCTGAATCAAATAATTTAACATAATATACAAATAAATAATAAATAATTTCAAATAATAATTTCATTGCATCAAATATGTCGCCATTAGTATCTATGGTACTTGGGCCTGGGAAAATTTTTATGCAAATCAGGTGTTTGTAAATAATATAGAACATATATTTTGCAGGGTACAGTTAATCACCTATACTCCTCCAAGCAGGAAAGTTTCCAATGATCTGTGAATCATGCTTTAGGCGAAACTTTCCGAGATCGTCAATGAGTTCATCCTAGGAGGTGCAGGAGGACAACTCCCTTGCTTTGATTCGTCCGACGTAGTCAGGGGCTATAGGGTAACCAGATGCGAGGATCAGTTGTCCTTGAATTTATTTAGTAAAAGCATTGCTAAGATTGGCAATAGTCCCAGCTAGCGAAATCCCTAGGAGACCTAGAGCCTGTATCTGGTTGCATAGGATGAAGATAAGCGGGGAAAATCTCGTCGAGTGTCTCCGATTGCATAACGCGACGGTTCCAATGGAGAACTGATCGGTGATAACGAAGGAGAAATCGGCAGGTGAACTGTTGAAAAACGTTTCTCCTCCTTATCAGTGAGGAAAGTCTGGGTTTCTGGGGAAACTGAAAAATAAGCTGAGGTTTGGTATCCGGCATACCAAACTAAAAATATTCAAGCCAGGGAGTCCAGACACAGACGACCTGGACGAAGCAAGTGGGCTGCTGGGAGACTTGGCAATAGACAAGGAGTCTACAGTAGCTCGTTGTGAGGTAAGCGATGGGGGTGGTGCAGATTAACCTAAGGCACACGAAGTGCGCCTCGGATAATCTGGTAGTTCTCCTAGGTGAGGAGGACTTAGATATAGCCCTCGTTCAAGAGCCATGGGTTAACGCCTCTAAGATTAGAGAGTTAAACACCTGTGGCTATAATCTATTCTACAAGAATTTATATTTAGAAATAGCTAAGCGAAGAACTTGTATTCTAGTTAAAAAACATAAAAGTGCACATCTCTGTTCTAATTTTAGTTATGAAGATTTGACAGTTGTCAAACTGGAGATGCGGAACAATGTGAGCGTGTATATAAGTTCCGTGTACATACCACATGACGAACTTGCTCCACCGTCTCGGCTCCAGCAGTTGGTAGTTGCCACAGGTGGCAGGCTGTGATGCTAATGCACGGAATATCCTATGGGGTAGCTCGGAAACAAATGAACGAGGTGAGTCATTGATTTAATTTTAAATAGCAACCTAAATATATACAATAGGGGCAGTAACCCCACTTTCATATTTCCAAGCTAGGATAGTTTTGCAGGTTGGGCAGATGTGTTAGATATTACATGTATTATTAATGACGAAACCCTAAATATAGAGAAATGCAGAGTATCCGAGAAAAGGTCTTTTTCGGACCACAATTGATTCTCTTCAATATCAGTATTAAGCCTGAAAATCCCAAGCCCTACAGAAACCCCAGGGCCAACGACTGGAGGAAATTCAGAAAAGTAGCGAAAAAGAACTTTTGGTAATAGCTAACTCAGATATCGCAACTGAACACGAGTTAGAAAAGAGAAATGACATGTTTACAAGGGCCATGGAGGTCTTATTCAAAGTGGCATGTCCTATTAAGCGTAGCAAAAAGACATACCCGGTCTGGTGGAATGAGAACTTAAGTAACCCAAGAAAGGAGACCAGGGACGCCTGCAATATCTACTACAGGCAGAATAAATGGCAACTCTATAAGGAGCAACTTAGGGAATATAAGAGAGCAATCGACTCCAATCCTTCCACCAATCATGGAAGGATTATTGTGAATCAAGTGAAAGTACTAGAGACTCAGCCAGATTTAGCAGAGTTTTATCTAGAGAACACTCCAGTCCTTCCTTCCTGAGAACTGCGGAAGGGAATTGGACTGATTCAGCCGCTGAAACCCTAGATCTTTTAGTGTCTACTCATTTTCCAGGGTGCATTGAGGACGTTCATGTGATTAACCAAGCGGTTGACACTAGAGTCCGAAGTGGCCCTGACGAATGGATTAACTCAGTTATAACGGAGGAAAAGGTTGCCTGGGCAATTGATAACGCTCCATACAAACCCGCAGGTTTAGACAATATTTTTCCAAAAATACTGCAAGAAATGAAGAGCTTGTAGTTCCATTAATTACTAAGCTGTTCAGAAGCAGCCTCACTTTTGGTCATATTCCCCTGCAATGGAGGAGGGTGAATGTGATCTTTATACCAAAAGCTGCTAAAAGGGAAAGGGGGCACGAAGTCGCTAAAGATTTTAGACCGATCAGTCTATCATACTTTTTATTGAAAACTCTCAAAAGAACACTCGAGTTAGAGCTTAGAAGAGTACTGGAGAATACTCCGCTATGTAAGTACCAACATGCCTATTGTAAGGGCAAGTCAACAGAGATTGCACTGAGAGAACTAGTGCGGGACGTGGAGCAATCCATTCAGTATAAAGAATATACACTAGCTAGCTTTCTAGACATAGAAGGAGCCGAAAAAGGGCAGAAAAATTGGAACTTGGTAACCATAAAATTGCTAGAAGAGTAAGTAGAGGCATACGCCAAGGTGGGGTGTTATCACAACTACTGCGGCTTCTAGTAATGAATGGAATACTGAAAGAACTTCAAGATGAGGGAATCAAACCCATTGCATACGCAGATGATCTACCAGTATTAGTATCTGGAAAGTTTCTAGACATAATTAGTGTAATTATGGAAAGAGCTTTAAGAAGGGTTTGTAGATGGGCCAATGGATGTCGCCTCTGCGTCAATCCGGACAAAACTGACCTAATGCTATTTACAAACAGAACAAAGATACCCGAATTCATCAGGCCTAGACTGGATGGTGTATATATGAATTTAGCCCTCAGTGTCAAATACCTAGGAGTGGTACTTGATACGAAACTGAAGTGGAGACTTAATAGTTAAGAAAGAGCCAAAAAGCTGCTCGCTCAGACTCAAAGAAAATGGGCACTGGCGCACAAAACCTTATGGACATAGCAGTATTCTAACCTCGACAGCTTGGGATCTGCCAGATTCCACAGACTACACTATTCCAAGTTTGGAAATTGTTAAGAATTTCGAAGTAAAGATTTCATCAAGAAGAGAATGGAAATAAGGAAACCCTTTGGGTGAAGTAGACACCGCACTCTTCACTGATGGATCAAAAATGCACTGCGGTGTCGGTGCTGGTGTTTATTCAGAAAATTCAAAATAGTACATGCTTTCAAACTTCCCAATAAATCCAGCGTATTTCAAACTGAAATGCTAGGAATTTGGAAAGCATGTCAAATAGTTAGGAGCAAAACTTCTTTGGGGGGAGCATTGTCATTGTCACTGATAGCCAAGCAGCAATCGCGGCTATTAACTCTGCGATGATAACATTCAAGCTTGTCAGAAAATGCTCTGACGTGCTTAAGAATATAAGCTATCAATACAATGTTACATTACAGTGGGTTCCGGGACATAGGAACATCACAGGAAATGAACATGCTGATGAATTAGCAAGGAGGGGTTCTAATCTGAATGCTTCACTGGAGGAACAGGTGGATCCACTATTAACCAGCGTTAAAAGTGATATCTTTCTACACTTTTTATCCCTAACGAAAAGAAGATGGAAAGAATTAACCTCATGCCGTACGACCAAAAAAAAATGCCGACGTACGACAACGAAAGAACGGACAACCTGTTGAAGCTATCTCGGCGGGACATAGCCAGAGCAATAGGTGTGTGCACGGGACACTGGCCAATTGGCGAACATGCGCCAGATTAGGTACTCCATTCAACATATCATGCCGCAATTGTGGTGAACAAATGAGAAAGAAACCATTATACACTTCACGTGTAAATGCTGAACGCTAGCCAGGGCCAGAAAAGCAGCTCTGTGTAGCCATGAATTTAACGTTCTTAGCGATATAGTGTCTAAGCAACCTGCAGAAATGGTAAATGGTAAGGTTCCTGAATGCCGCGAAATGGATCTGAAATTAAATCCGTTTTAGCCTAAACATAAGCCTTGTAGTCACGGAAGTGGTAGCAAAACGGTGCTAACGAGCTAATTGTGGTCTTGTGATGGTTCACAGGACCAGCCACGTCAACCAACCAACCAACCATATATTTTCCAAAGTTCAATGACTTAAACAAATGTCGTGCATAATTAAATTTCCGCAACCGCTTGCATAATTAGTTTCCGGAAAAAGCTTTTGTAAATAATATAACGAGATAATGTATAACAAGTAAGTGCAATGATCTATATTATATTGCTCTAAACAGGTGTTGTGCTATAATAACATAGACTATGCATATAATAGAAAGAATTTATATATTTTTTTAACATAATATTAACTCAAAAAGAGTATTTGTTATTTATGAGATAAATAAAATGCAGATATTAACCTTGTTATTGATCTTGTTTTAAAGTAATTTAAAGTAAAGGTTGCATGTATAAAATCGTGAGGAAAAAAGTTGCGTTTAGTGATTAATTGTTGTGTTTAATTGAAAAATAATTTGAAAAAAAATTTAATATAGAACAAGATTTATTATGTTCTTGCAAATTACTTTGTATTATGTAAATTTGAGGTATATTATTGAAAACTATATGTGCAAAAAAAATGCATAAAGAATTGTAAAATTTTTATTGAAAAGTAAAATAAGTTTCATATAATATCGTTTTTATTTACCCAAGAATTGTGATCTTTATCAAAACCTAACCATTTAATAAAAATCCTGACACTTTTCTTGTGGCAGCATTTTTCGTGTCCAACTATAACTTCTGGATGTCCTTTTTCATTTATCTGTTGTCTGAAATCACATTTCCACATTACAATAACTTCATATTCAAATGATTTTAATCCCTCTGTTTTTTAACAGTAGATTGAAATCTCGAATCCATTGTATCATATTTAAGACTACCTATTGGTTCGTTACGCCTATATCGAAAACATTTTGGATGCCCATGATAAGAGCAACTGTGAAATTATTTTTGAATTTCAAAAACATATTAATAGCTTGTTTTCTTTCTACACATAATCCATCTACTTAATCCGTTTATGATTGCTTCGCGTAGTTTATCAGCGTAACAAATGTTGATGTTTCTCTGATCTTCTTCCTAAATTAACCATTGAAGAGCAATATTTGATTGTATATCTGCAAGTCTGTAGCGATTTTTTGGTATTAAGCAAATACTTGGTTTTAAAAAGTTTCTACGGAAGACTAAATTGCATGCTGAAGCTATAGTTGTGGCTTCCATAAAAGTGCATACATTGCTATCTTGTAACATAAGATTTCTAAATTTTATACAAGCTTCCGCTAAATCATATACATCATTTTTATAATATTCTTCTAGCTTGAATTGTATATTAAATGTTTGGCTCGTGTAATTTCACGTCTTTATTCTGCTTTTGGTATATTTTTGTTTCTTGCAATGTTTCTAAGTCATAAAATATAAAAACAAAGTCGAGAACTGGTTCTCTTACGTCAACATTAATGAAACAATAATGACTTCTTTCTACAAATTTGTTACAGTGTTTGCAAAACACTATATGACATTTGTGTACATAACGCTTAACTGAATATAATTTACAACATTTTAGACATTTTTTGCGCCACTTGTGTGGGCTCTGACGATTGGATGATGGATTTATAGAATATTCTGCAATTAAAAATGTCTTAAAGGAACATTTAAATTCATTCGATGTCGTTTGCGTAAAGGGGTACCAGAAAAAAAGAATTTTTAGATAAATTTGTTCCCAGTTCAGTAAAAATTATCAATTTAGATAATGACATTCCATCTTTTCAGAAACAAAGGAATTTCACCACCATTTGCCCTCGCCATAGCATTACTGAAAATTTAGAAAGATGCGCTGTAAAAAATTGTATGAATTTATGTATGTATTTAATAAAAGATAATAATTGGTTTTAAAATATGTTTATTTTATTTATTGTTGACCAAGATAATTTTTCGGACAAAAACGTAGGTATTTCATAAAAAAGTCTGGAATAGTTAAACTATGTGTGTATTCATTGGAATGTAGAATTCTTCTTGTTCCAATCCTAATTTATTCTTTTCAATACATCTCTCAAAATATTTGAATACATATTCTCGTATATTTAGTTCAGCTCCATTATTATATGACATCACTGCTTGTATAAAGTCTAGCATGAGGCAAAAACGAGTGTACTCATCTAGCTGCAATGTAAGTTCTTTAGAGCGCTCCGCATGATTAAATGTTAGCGAAAATCCTTTTGAATTTAATTTTGGTTCACTGTTTTTAAAATCATGATAAAATGTACACCACTTCAAATAATTCGAATAAATTAAGAAAATATTTTATGCTTTTACGGGAACTTCGCATCCATAGATATACACAACAATAATGTCCGCAATCAGATGTTAAATTACTTTGTAAACGCTTGTTGTTAAAAACAAAACATTTTGATTGATTTTGTAGAAATTTTATAATCACATTGTGAAATGCCGGATTCCCAAATGAATCAAAATATTCTGCACATCCTTGAACTGGAACAAATATTGCTAACCCTACTACTGATACTTCTATTGTGTTCCCTTTTCATTAGAAGTATCAGTATTTACTAGGTTTTGAAACTTATTTTGGCAATTGATCAAGAGCATAAACGCCTCTAAATATTTTATGTGTTAAGTTATTACATTTTAGCACCTTTGAAATCTGAAATGTATTAATTTTCATGCACGCGGGAAATATCAATTAGTCGATTGTTTTCTCGTACAAATGTTGTTAAAAATTCTGCTTTAAGTTTTCCATTTGTTAAGACTATATTGAAATTTTCAAGCAAATTTATGAAGTTATTAGTTATTTTTTCATTACCAATATGTCCAAAAGGGTATTTCTCAATGTCTGTTCTTTTTAAATCTCTGACAGGAAATTTATACTCTAATTCTTTTACAATAGTTTTACATTTTTCTTTTATGCCAGCCACAGCAATATTTTTTACAAATATTGTATTGTTATCGTCCGTACAGAGCGATAAATCTACTAGAGCACATGCCATTTTCAAATGAGTATAAATAGTCCATTAAACTTCCTTTTATATGTTTACGTATACGTTACGATTTTTATCAATTTCGATATTGGTATCGAATTCTGCAAGTACAATGCATGTTAACTTTTAAGTTAATGGCGCATTGAGTCTTGTTTCAATCTTTATTACTCCGTGGTTTAATACTCTGACATGTATCAGTTCCCGAGCCGTCTGGTGATAAATCAAAAGCTAGTATTGTATAACCTTTTGAAAAAAGTTGTTTTGAAATTTGATGTCCTCTATCAGAGTAATGTATGTCAGTTCCACTGAATAATGTTAAATATAAATACGAGAATTACAAAGATTATTCGATGTAAAACTTGTTTCAATTGCAGAGTTTGGTGTAGGCACTCCATTCAAATATAATTAAAATTGTGTGAGATTTTGATGATCGAAATGGTATGGAGTTTTTGATCTTTTACCATTTAAATTTTCATTATTAACCATACAAAATACAAGAGCTTTAGGTATTTGCCCTATAAATATTGGGCAAATGTTTGAACTGTTAACTGGAATTGCAAATGTTTTGATTTCACTTCTGGTATAAAAATATTTCGCGTTAGCCTTTTCCAATATTCAGTTTCGAAAATTTTCAAATAACTTTAATCGTTATCGTTAAAGAAAATATAAAAATCTTGTTTCTCTAATGCTAAAGAAATTGGAATGTCAACATTATTTAAAAGTAATTTTCAAGTATTGAAGAAATCTACATGTAATTTTCCCATTAATTCTACTATTACAGAATTGTTGTATGATTTTGTCTTGATTTAGAACCAGAATTGTTGAATTTATTGACATTTTGCTTATCCAATTCCCATACAGATGCTTGCAGATGTGTTTGACAGGAATCTGTACCATAATTTAGTAAAGTAGGTATGTATGCTTTGTAATGGCATAAGGAATCTGAAGGAGTGATGTCTTTCCATTTTGAGTTACATTGCATTGTTTTATTGAAGAGTGTAATAAATTATTTACAACATTGGGTTGCGGAGCTGCTTTTGTTTCAGTTCCGGTTCCTATTTTATCGGTTGCACTCCAAACTGATCCATCTTCTTTTAATATTTGAACTTTTAACTTTATATAGGTACTGGGTAAAACTCGATATGTATCTACATTCCAAAGCGAAACAAATTCAATGGTTGACGGCGATGCCTCTAAAGATGCTAAAGGATTGTGTGCTACCTGAAATCTGAACGAAAATACTTGTTTGAACAGGTAATGAAGCAAAACGATCAAGTTCCAATTTCATACATTCCATTTATAATTGAATATGTCGGAGATTTTACTCTGCTTTATTCGTCGCTTTTTCGACTTCAATGGTGTATTTGTAGACACTGATCTCCTTTTTATAGCTCTTTGTCTTTGTATATCTGTTTGTCTTCCACCATACATCGAATGCAGTTGTTAACTACTGATTTCCGTAATTTTTTTTATGCCGCCTTTACTTTGATCAATTACAGCTTCTTTTATGCTTGCACCAGATGCTATATGCTATAGGTTTTTCAATGTTTCTTGCATAAACATTATACTGCCCAATATTGATAAAATCACATTTCTCTTTGTTAAATTCTTCTGTTTGTAGGGAATCCTTAAGCTATATTTCTGAAAGACCAACTTTCCAATTTCCATTTCATAAATCAAAGTGATTAGGTAATTTATTTTCGAATGAAGCTAAAGCGTTGCCTGGAAATAGTTTTAGATTATCATTACTAAAATATGTTACATAGAAATCATCTTCACTATTCGTCTTTGTTAACTTCTTCCAAAACATAAAATGTTGTACTAATTATATGTTGTCCATTCCGGTGTTGATAAAGTTCTTAGTTTTGGACTTCTAAGTAATGGTTTTAGTTTTCGTTTTTTTGTTTCAGGAAACTGTGAAAGTATAGTGGAGGAAATTTAACTATCGGCAGATCAAAGTATCTTCTACTTTTCAGGAGATGGTACAGCAACGGTAACTACATCACCACTTAGTGTTTCAAATATTCGATAATTAGATCTTAGAGATGGTCTTTCTACTAATTTTTATCTTTCAACATTTCAGTTTGAGCTAATTTAAATAAATATTTTTCATCCAAATCGTAATGCATTAAATCGATATCCATATTTGAATATTCTTTTTTAGGGTCATATTCAAACACATCATCAGTTACTTATGGCACAAAATCGGTCTATGCTGATGTTGATTTGTATTTAGGTAATTCAGTTTCTGTATATGCATTTCGTTTTGAAAATAATTTTGTTTGAGTGCCGGTATCAATTGTAAGATTATTAGCTTTTCTGGTAATCTTTTTTCTTGTCTTTTGTTAATTCCATATTTGAGGAGGTTTTGACGATATAAGTACCATTTTTGCAATGGTTTTAATTTCTTATCTTATAAAACTTTTTTAAGTTTTTGATCCAATAAATCAAACTGTTTATTATCTTGGAATAATTTACAAAATTTTAAAAATATTTTTGGTGACATAACAATCATTCGCTGCATTATGTCTTACTGAGCAATTTTCCTATTACACCAGATAATATAGTTCCGATTAAAGTTGGTAAAAATCCATCATGGTGAACTAATATTTTTCGGTTGGCTTTTATACTTTTCTTTGCACAGGCTAGGAATCTTAATTGTTTTTTATGTTTTTTTAATTTAGCTTAGCTGGCGAAATTTTGTTATTACTATTTAATATATTGATTGCAATTTCAGCAATAGTTTTTATAATATCATCACAATATTTAAGAATATTTTCACAAAATTTCTTCTTGTTGCAATTTCCTAGTACATGTAACATATGTTGGTTTTTCTTCAATCGTTTCATATTTTGGACAGCTGTTGTTCAAAACACCCGTATCACAGTAGCATATACAATATTCTTTTGAAAAAATATTAGTTCTAATACGAAACAAATCGTTAATGCCTTGTGTTAAATCTAACCCAATATAACTACGTGGACTTGAGGTTGATTCATTATATACCCCCAGGAAACCTTTTATATTTTCCGGATATAGTTGTCTAGCTAGAAGAAAAATCTGTGATTTGTCTCGAGGGTTTTTGAAAAGCGCCAAATATTTACAATTTAATGAAATATTTCGGGAGAATTTCCACTGATGAAAAACTTTTTGCGTTAATAATATAATAGATAAATTGCGATGGTGCGAACCTTTAGTAAAAAGTTCGCATACCTGTTTATTTGCAGAATCGAACATTAAATTATTTAAAACAATTAAAGTAGGTTTATTTTCCCCAAGCTCTTCTGGAATTCTGTTATAAAAATTTATATCAGGGAAATTTATACTTGTTGGAATAGCAGACATTTCTGGGTTACACCATTTTATTTTTTCAATTTTTCGATGTTTCAATATGTTAATATTTTCAATTAAGTTACATACAAATGTTGTTTTTCCACATCCAGATGGTCCCGCACCATCATTGTAAATGGATGATTAAAATATATCATTATTGGTTTCGCGTTTCAAAAGTCATTAAAAGGTAATTAGATTTGTTCTTAAAATATATAAAACCATCAAACATGTATAACTTATTCTAATTTTGAAAGATGGAGCTGAAAGAAGTGGAAGAGTTTTTAAAATTATATTCCTCTGTCTTATTAAATGAGCATGAGCAACGTATTTTTCCCATGTATAAATACATTAAAGAATTTTCAACAACAGAAAAATTTACATCAATATACGGAACTCATTTTGCTCTTTGCCCTTCGGCTTGCCACAACTCATCATCTGGACCGGATACATGTAACTGTTGCTCTATAGAAAATTAGAAAATAGAATAGAAAAATTTGATTAAATGGTACAAGCATAATATCACAAATAGTATTGAAAACCAGCCAGACGAAACTTCCATCGAAGAAAATTTATTCAAAAAGGTTTAAATATTTAATCTGATCAAGGTAAAGAGTTTTTTAACAAAGAATTTTGAAAACTCATTGAAAGAAATTAATCATTATCATACATATTCTGAAATGAACGCATCCATAGTAGAACGTTTTAACCGTACTTTAAAAAATGCAATGTGGAAGCAGTTTAGTTTTCAGGGTAATTATAAATGGATATCTGTTTTGCCCTCACTTATTGAGAAATACAACTCAACATATCATCGTACAATAAAACTTCAACCTAAAAAAATTACAAAAGCAAATAAAAAATATATTTTGAAGAACATTTACATGCAACCGAAATTTTATCAAAAAAGAAAATATAAAGATGGAGATTATGTACGCATAACTTAATACAATGAAAACTTTGGAAAAGGTTATCAACCTAACTGGTCAACAGAAATATTTAAAATTTTAGAAATAAAACGCACAGATCCAATTACTTACAACCTACTTGATTATACAAAAACACCGATTTCAGGTTCTTTTTACGAGCCTGAACTTACTCGAGTCAAAAATTCTGACACTTTTCTTGTTAAAAAAATATTGAAAAGAAACGGAAATTAGGTTTTTGGGCCTTTTGATTGAAAACGTATGGAAAACGTAAATACTACCGAAATGTCAAATTAAATATTATCGTATGATTGAAAACGCACGCAAAATGTTTTTTTCGAAATTAATTTATTTGTATGATTGAAAAAGTACGGCGTTAGTTTGTAGTGTATAAGTTAAACGCGTGGACATGTTCACGTTTTAACAAAATTCAAAAAACATTTATGTAAGTTTTTCATTTATTTTAAATCTTTTAAGTATCTGACTCATGGCGCAGTGGTTAAGTCGCCAACCTTTCAATCGAAGGGTCTTGGGTTCAAACCCCGGTCAGGTTATAAATAAAAAAATATATAGTACTTTTATATCGTAATAATGTATATCGTATAATTGATGGTAATAATAATAATAATAATAATAATAATAATAATAATATTAATAATAATAGTAATAATAATAATAATAATAGTAATAATAATAATAATAGTAATAATAATAATAGTAATAATAATAATAATAATAATAACAGTAATAATAACAATAATTATAATTATAATAATAATAATAATAATAATAATAATAATAATAATAATAATAATAATAATAATAATAATAATAATAATAGTAACAATAATTATAATAATAATAATAATAATAAAAGTAATAATAATAAAAGCTGGTACAGTGAAGCTATCTTTGGTTATAACATGCAAGTAAGGTGTTATATACTGCTGCACGTTGTAATCCACTGATGGCCCTGACTCTGTAGTAGAATAATAATAATATTAATAGGAATACTAACACCAATAATAATAGCCGGATTCATTGTTTCCTTACAGTACCACTCCCAATTCAATGTTTCCGTATCCATTTCCTATCCCTACTCCCTAGCCAATGTACTACGTTCGCAGGTAAGGGTTTCATCCCATTATATTGGTTAAAGGGGGGGGGGAGGTGTCTTTTCCTACCTCCCTTAGGAAAAAAAAAAAATAAACAAAATGAAAAATTTAATTTTTTTAATTTAAGTTTTCTAATTTTTAACCTTTTTGGATTACGAAAAAAATAACAAAACAAGACGCTGAATTGGTACGAAAGGTAAAAGAAAATTATTTTGTAGGAAATATTACTTCTAACTCTTTAAATGAAACTTCTTTTTGGAGAAAAAATTATTCACGTTTTAAAATGAATTGCAAATGAAAAACATGTTTATTACACATTTTTTACCTTAAAAACAACAAAATACAAATTTTTTATTAAAACTTTTTATGGAAAAAAAATTATTTATTTTTTTAATTGTAAATTTCTAAAATTTTAAATTTTATAAAAAAATGATTTTTGTTTACCTACTTTATATCTATTTGACATTTATATTATACTAAAAATTAGTTGTTTTCATTTATATTATACTAAAAATCAGTTGTTTTTGACAACAGTCATTTAATTTCGAATTAAAATTTAATCACACGTTTTCAATCATACCAACAAAGAGTTAAGATGAATAATCTTTTTCGAGCGGCGCCTGTTCAGTGCGTTTTCAATCATAAGCCCCTTTGTTAAATGGTTAGGTTTTGATAAAGATCACAATTCTTGGGTAAATAAAAACGATATTATATGAAACTTAATTTACATTTTTTTTTTATTTTACAATTTTTTATTAAATTTTCTTTTTGCACATTTATCGGTTTCAGTAAGATAGCTAAATTTTACATTATACAAAGTAATGTGCAAGAACATTAAAATTGCATAATACAAAGTAATTTGCAAAAACATAAAAAATATGTGTTCTATATTAAAAATATTTTTTCTTAAACATAACAATTAAACACTGCATACAACTTTTTTATTTCCTCTCACGATTTTATATTGCTAGAACACAATAAATCTTGTTCTATATAAAAAACATTTTTTCAAATTATTTTTCAATTAAACATAACTTATACATACAACCTTTACTTTAAATTACTTTAAAACAAGGTCAATAACAAGGTCAATATCTGCATTTTATTTATCACATAAATAACAACTGCAGTTTTTGCGTTAATATTATGTTTTCTATATTATCAACTGGTTGACCGTGAAAGCTTTTTATTAAAAAAATAAATAAATTCTTGCATATTATTTGCATAGTCTATGTTATTATAGTACAACACTTGTTTAGACCAATATAAAACAGATCATTGCACTTACTTGTTTTCTCGTTTTATTATTTACAAAAGCCGGAAACTAATTATGCAAGCGGTAAAAAATACTACATATTACAACACCTATTTAGATTATTGCACTTACTTGTTCTACATTATCTAGTTGACCTTGTCTATTATTTACAAAAGCTTTTCAGCAGTTATTAAGTCATTGAACTTTGCATAATATATAGTCTATATTATTTACAAACACCTAATTTGCATACAAATTTTGCCAGGCCCAAGTGCCATACATACTACTGTCGCCAAGTACATTTTTCTCATCAGAATCAATTCAACAATATCGTTTATTGTTATTTGTTACTCTTCTAATTGAAAATTGTTACTCTTCCAATTCATCTCTCTCTTCATTTAATTCATTCAAGGCTACATTTCCAATTTTATGTGATAATATTTGTTTTAATTTACACTACCAAAATTCAAGAAGCTTACGCACTAAAACGAAAGACTTTTATTGAGCTGTTTATAATAACTTTTTTTCTGTTGTTACATTAACAGAAACATGGCTACATGATGATATTTACAGTGCTGAGAGTTGTATAGATATGGCGGTTCTGGTGCGCGAGGAGCTTTTAACCGTTTCAGTTAATATTCGTCTATGGTGGTTTGTGTCATTGCTAAAATACTGTTATTAAATTTTTTTGTTGAATTAACTTAATATTAAACTTGATTATAAGTTTATATGAAAAAAATTAAAAATACTGCGCGACTTTTAATGCTATCAGAAAATTGATCTAATATTGTTGATTGTGTCTATCGTATAAATAAATATAGGGTGAAGATATGAAAAGTTTTTATAGTTTGGTTTAAATACAGAATTATTATTGTTGAAAAAATGAAAACTTTTACGTTGGAATCAGTTATATTTTAAATAAAGTTTAAAAACTTAGCGGTTAGTATATCAGTTTCAAGCTATATTGTTGAATATTCTAAATTAGAGTGAAAGTTTAAACTTGATTTAATATGTGTCTGAAAAATTATAAAAAAGTGTTCAAAAGTTGATTTGAAGTTTGAATATATGATTAAATGTATACAAAATAATTTTTTAAATATAATGTTTTGTTATAAGAGAATTTTACTTTTGGTTAATAATTTTTTATTTTAATAAAAGCTTCGAGTTAAACGGTAGAAATTATATATCGTTAGCCATGATCATGAAATACATGTTCAAAACGTAATCAGGTTCAAGTTCAAGTTAAAAGTAAAAAATAAATAAAAACGAGGAAGAGTGCAGTAGAGTAGACTGTATCAACTCTGGGATACCCGTATGAACGTAATATATCCTATTATAAAACTTGATCATCTTTTAAAAACATTCAGATGTTTTAGTACCGAACTACAGAGATATATTTATGTAAATTGTGGAGTTGTATGACAGTTAACCGAATCTATTGCGCCTAGCTTCATTAAGTTCCAAGAAATGCAAGAAGCCTAAACCGGCTGCATTAGATCAATCAAATTTTACAAAAGTTTTTGGCATGCAACTCGACACTTTTTCACTAAATTTCAGATAGCTAGATTCAATAGACACTGAGTTATTTTCATTTAAAAAGAGAAGTTGTATGGCAGCTACCCGAACCCGTCGCACCACCACAACCAAATTTTGCAGAAGCTGTTGCCATAAAACTTGTTAACACTGGGTTATTTCGATTTAAAGAAAGAAGTTGTATGGCAGCTACTCGAACCCGGGGGCCAAAAATGCTGGAGTTAAATAGCAAAACTAACAATTTTGCAAAAGTGACGTATACAAAATGTCAGCCTTCTAGCTCCTTTATTTTTTGAGTTATCGTGCGGACGGACACTGAGTTATTTTCATTTAAAAAGAGAAGTTGTATGGCAGCTACCCGAATCCGTCGCACCACCACAACCAAATTTTGCAGAAGTTGTTGCCATAAAACTTGATCATCATTCGCAAAATTGCAGATACCTAGATTGAACAGACACTGGGTTATTTCTATTTAAAAAAAGACGTTGTATGGCAGCTACTCGAACCCGGGGGCCGAAAATGCTGGAGTTAAACAGCAAAACTAACAATTTTATAAAAGTGACGTAAAAAAATTTTCAGCCTCCTAGCTCCTCTATTTTTTGAGTTATCGTGCGGACAGATACTGAGTTCTTTTCATTTAAAAAGAGATTTTGTATGGCAGCTACCCGAACCCGTTGCACCACCACAACCAAATTTTGCAAAAGTTGTTGCCATAAAACTTGATCATCATTGGCAAGATTTCAGACGCCTAGCTTTATTAACTTCCAAGAGGTGCAAGAAGCCTGAACCGACTGCTCTAGACCAAACAAGTTTAACAAAAGTTGTTGGCATGTAACTCGACACCTCTTTACTAAATTTCAGATTCCTAGCTTCAATAAACACTGAGTTATTCTCATTTAAACAGAGAAGTGGTATGGCAGCTACCCGAACCCGCCGCACCAACACAACCAAATTTTACAGAAGTTGTTGCCATAAAACTTGATCATCATTTGCAAAATTTCAGAAACCTAGCTTGAATAGATAATGAGTTATTTCTATATAAAGAAGGAAGTTGTATGGCAGCTACTCCAACCCGCCGACCTAAAATGTTGAGTTTAAGTAGCAAAACTAACAATTTTGCAAAAGTGACGTAAAAAAAATTTCAGCCTCCTAGCTCCTTTATTTTTTGAGTTATCGTGCGGACGGACGGACGGATCCATACCTTTAACACTATATCTAGCTCGGCTCCTTTAAGGTGTCACAAACGTAATGGCAAATTTATTATACCCTTGAACATAGTTCATACGGGTATAAAAACCTGGGTTCAAAAAGTTGTTTTTTAATATTAAATAACAGCATTGCATTTTTTACTAAAAGGTTAAAAATTATTTTTTTCATTAAATAATCAAGTTTTTTTTATCAAAACCAAGCTACCTAACCAAAACTCGATTTCCATTTTTAACACATTTCCAAAACAATTTTGAAAAAATGTGCCTATTAGTTTTACTCAGTCCGTCCGTCTCTTCTTCTGCTTACAAAACTTCTACAGCGTTAAAGAGAGAGAAAAACAATTTTAACCATGGGTCGGTTTCATGAAAAAATTAATTTTGTGGAATAACTTACTCATGCAGCTCCAACCATAAGGAAACTACAGCCCCTCAAATTTTGAAAAAGTCCTATTTTTAAATGCCTATATTTCATGTTGAACTTAACATTTTTCCAATATGAAAACTCCGTTAGACAGAAGTTTTTTTTTCCTTTGTAAAATCATATCAATGTTATATAGTTTTTTTAAATTTAGTATTTAAATTTATCATTATGTGAAAACCAAATTTGCATGATTTTTCTACCTTCATAAATCCGGAACGCTTTGAAATAGGAAATTGAAATTCTGAGACAAAAAAGAACTTTTAGAATTAGTATAAGTTTCCTCAGAAAATTTTTTGTACCTCTCCCTGTTTAAGACCTATTAGGGCTCAAAAATTGAAAATATGCTATTTTTAGACACCTGTAACTTATCTGTACAAATTTTTCTTTGGAAAAATATAAAAATTATAGGTTTAATAATATATGTTTACGTATTAACGGTTTTTCTTAGTTACATAGGGTTCCGTATTTACAGCCCCTCAAAATTGCAAAAAAGTCCTATTTTCACATTTTATCTTATACGAAATTTTCAAATTTTGGTGTAAGTCACAGTTCTAAACAGTTTGTATTATATTTTGGAAATGTGCGCCTTTAAAAACCGTTAGTTTACCTTTTGCCTTGTTTCTTATTATTTTTTCTACAAGGTAAATATTAGGAAGTTTAACAGATGTAAGTTCAGGTTCATAAAAATTGCCTTTTATAGGTTTTTGTGTCTAATTAAGTAAATTGTATGTTATTGGATCAGTTCTTTTTATTTTCGCTATTATATAAATTTCTGTTGACCAATTAGATTGATAACCTCCTGCAAATATACCTTTAAATTTACTTATACGAACAAAATCTTAAACTTTGTATTTTGCTTTTCGGAATACTTTTAATTTATTGTAGACAGTTTTTAATATCAATTTCTCATTTTTTTAGGGTACTATTGAAACGTTCTACAATTGATGCTTTTAGTTTTGAATATGTATGATAATGGTTCATTTTATTTTTCCTTATTAGATTTTGAAATGTATTGTTGAAAAATTCCGCACCTTGATCAGTTTGTAAATTTTGGTTTTTTAGCAGGACTCTGAAAAATTGTTTTCATTGCAATTAAAACATCAGCGTTTTTATTTTTAACCGGTTCAGCATACGCAAATTTTGATAATGTATCTATAACGGTCAATAAATATTTATATCCCTTACCTAATTTTACATATGGAATCATTTCAACCAAATCAATTTGCCAAGTATCATTTAAACCTTTTTGAATAAATTTTCTTCGTCTAAATTTCCTCTTAGCAACTCCCTGACACAACTTGTAACCTCGACATTATTCTTGTACTATTTAATTAAATTTTCCAAAATGATTCTATAATTTTCTATTGTATGATATTCAGATGTGTCTGGTCCAAAAGTAGAATTATCATATGCCCATGGACAAAGGGCAAAATGAGTACCATAAATTGAAGTGTACTTATTTACTCCAGAACAACTTTTAATGTGTTTATATAGATGCAATATTATTTTCTTATGATCATCTAATAAGACGGAGAAATAAATATTTAAGAACTCCTCCAACTCCCATAATTCAAAATGACTGTACTCTGAATATGTTTGTTCAATTGTGTTTTAAATTCAATTTCTTATCCGACACAGACCAAAAATTATTAATTTTATTCCTCCATTTACAATGATGATATCAGGGACATTTGGATGTGGAAAAACAACATTTGTGTGTAATTTAATTGAAAATAGTAACAGGTTGATTTACCCGAAAATTGAAACAATAAAATGGTGTAATCCAAAAATTTCTGCTATTCCGATAAATACAGATTTCCTTGATATAGACTTTTATACCAGTAAAGAGTTTAGTGGGAATGAAAATAAACCTACTTTAATTGTTTTAGATGATTTAATGTTAAATTCTTCAAATAAACAGGTATGTGAGCTATTTACTAAAGATTCGCACCATCGTAATTTATCTGTTGTATTGTTAACGCAAAACGTTTTTCATCAGGGGAAATTCTCAAGAGATATTTCATTAAATTGTAAATGTTTAGTGCTTTTCAAAAACCCTCGAGACAAATCACAGATTTTTCCTCTTGCTAGATATCCGTAAAGTATAGATTAATTTTTTAGAATATTGCATATGTTTTTGTGATACGGATGATTTAAACAACAACTTTCAAAAGTATTAAACGATTCAAGAAAAACCACATATATTACATGTACTACGAATGTACAACAAGGCGAAATTTCGTGAAAATATTCTTAAGTATTGTGATGATGATATTATAAAAATTATTGCTGAAATTGCAATCAATATATAATAATGAAATATGACCAGCACAAAAAGCAAAATTAAAAAAAACGTGAAAAATAATTAAGATTTCTAGCTTGTGCTAACAAAAGTATAAAAGCCAAACGAAAAATATTAATCCAACTTGGTGGATTTTTACCAACCTTAATTGGAATTATATTATCCGGTGTAATAGGAAAATTGATCAGTAAGACATAATGCAACGAATGGTTGTTGTGTCACCAGAAATATTTTCTAAATTTAGTAAATTATTTCAGGATGATAAAAACTTGGATTTATTAGATCAAAAATGAAAAAAATTTTGTATGATAAAAAAATAAAATAATTGCAAAAGTGGTACTTATATCGTCAAAATTTCATCAAATATGGGATTAGCAAAAGACACACACAAAAATTGCCAGAAAAGCTAATAATCTTACATTTGATACAGGCACCCAAACAAAGGCACTTCATTTCTAAACGAAATGCATATGCAGAAACTTATTTACCTAAATAAATCAACTTCAGCACAAACCAATTTTGTACCATTAGTTACTGATGATATCTTTGAATATGATCCTAAAATAGAACATTCAAATATGGATATCGATTTATACCCATTACGATTTGGATGAAAAATATTTATTTAAATTAGCTCAAACTGAAATGTTGAAAGATAAAAATTAGTAGAAAGACCATCTCTAAGATCTGATTATCGAATATTTGAAACATCAAGTGGTGATGTAAGTACCGTTGCTGTACCATCTCCTGAAAAAAAGAAGACACTAAGATCGGCCTGTAGTTAAATTTTCTGAACGATATTTTCACAGTTTCCTGAAACAAAAAAACGAAAACTAAAACCTTTACTAAGAAGTCCAAAACTAAGTACTTCATCAACACCGGAATGAACAACATATAAATAGTTCACCATTATATGTTTTGGAAGAAGTTAACAAAAATGGATAGTCAAGATGACTTCTATGTAACATTGTTTAGTAATGATAATTTAAAACTGTTTCCAGACAACACTTTAGCTTCATTCGAAAAAAAATTAGATATTCACTTTGATTTAAGAAATGGAAAATGGAAAGTTGGCCTCTCAGAAATTTATCTGAACGATTTCCTACAAACAGAAGAATTTAACAAACTTGTGCTTTTATTAATATTGGACAGTATAATGTTTATATAACAAACATTTAAAAGCCTCTTCAAAAAATCAAAGTAACTAAATCTATAGGCTACACATATTATTCATATGATGATTCGGAATTACATTTGGATGATTGAAAGTTTAATTTTTTGCCAACGCTTATTAAAAATGTAACTCCTAATCCAGGATTTACTCGAAATCAGATTTTGAAAGAATTTTTTAATGTAGTTTTGACATATATCTCTAATCCAAAAAATTATGATGAAGTAGCATTTAAAAAAGTCTAAGAATCTAACCGGAACGATTTAATTCGAACATCACAAACTCTTGATGAAGATAGTTTCTATATAAAAGTTTTTTTTTATTTCACTTTTAGTTCTTTTAATATGATCATACATTTCTCTTAGCCTAATCGTAAAAATTTAACAAAAAACAAGGTTTATATCTGAATTTTTTTATTAACATTTAAAATTATATATTCATTTTTTATTGTTAATCTTAGTCATAACTATTTATTTTGGTTTTTAATATTTTGTATGTTTTATCTTATTCTAGCTAAATAATTAATTTCTTCTCTTTTTCTTTTGCACCGAAAATATAAAAACAAAAAAAACAATACATTATTTCTTCTAATTTTTTTTTAATAAAAAATTCCTAATCCTAACTAACCTATTCTAATCCTAACAAACTTAACCTATCTTACGAGTAGTATTTATGATGCATCTAAAGACCAATAGCTCTTTCTAATTTGGGTATCCTTAGTAGGTATCACATATCGTATTTAACATTATCTCTGTTTATGTTAGCCGGATTGTAGTCTACTTTTTTACATGTAGCCCGTCTACTATAATGATATAGTAGCAGGACATGATTCTTGGTCTGTATAAAATTGTTTTTGGCAAGAAAGACAAAATGCTCAGAGGCAATAAATTCCGTGAGTAAAGTCTTTCTAATGTACTCCTAATTGTTGTAGAATATATGTGATATTAAACCATTTTCTGAAGTATTTAATGCTCTTTCATAATGATTTCGAATTAGTTTGTTTGAGTTTTTTCATCATGCTAGGTACTTATATTGTACCACACGGGCCCAGCGTATTTCAGTATCGGTCTGATGAAGGTTTGGTATGCGATTACTTTAACTCTTGTACTTATTACTTTATTATAGAACACTTTTTTACAAGCCAGAAATGCTTTATTTCCATTTTGGAGTCTTGTCTTAATGTGCGTAGTGTATATTAATTTTCTCTGTAAGTACACTCACAGATATTTTACCGATTTTTTGTTTTCTATTTCTATAGCACTAGGTCCCTATTTTTGTTGCTATTTCTATAGCATTAGGTAATTTTAAATTCCTTCCAGTTAGTTTTTATGTTTGAATTGAGATGATTGTAAGTGTTTCTAAATAATATAGTTTGACATTTCTCATAGTAGATTTTATTTTATTACATCGTCGGCAAATGCAATTGTATAGTTTGCACCTTTGATCGTTTTTAATATTTCCAGAAGCTCTAAAATGTATATTGTAAACAATAGTGTGCCAAAAAAGCTTCATCTTCAAATACATCTATATCTAAGCTTATTAAGAACTTTTTGGAAAAATCCCCAATAGTGCAATTATCAAAGGTGCAATATACAAAATCTGTCGAAACATTGTTTTGGATAAAACTGTGCAATCATCACCAAAACCTGCCGACAAAATAGATATGGAAAAAAAATATGAAATGTTTGCGAAGATCGAAAATATTCATCAAACATACATTGAAAAGCTTCTGTATTTGGAGAATGAAAATCAAACTCTAAAAAAGAAGGTTAATGAACTTGAAAATAGATTGGATAACATTGAACAGTTGGATTTGATAAAATCAATAGACGTAATTAACGTGCCGGACATAAAAAACTCTGGTTCTACAGCTTCAGCAAGTTTATTACTCAAGTCTTAATTTGTCTATCGAACATGATGCAATATAAAAATCTCAGCTCTATAAAGTCAAAACTACAAAGAAAGATGGAACTTCGGGTATGTTAAAAATATTAAGAATTAGCTTTAAGAACATTTATTTGAAAAATTCTGTTTTATTAAAATGTAAAGAGCTTAGTTATAAATTTAAATATAATGATAGTAAAATATTTATTAACCATGTAGCTTAACTAAGGAAAATTGAATTATTTTTAAGCTATCTAAATCTTTACACAAGGATAAAAAAATAAGATTCGTTTGGATAAACAAAGGAAGAATTCTAATTAGGAAAAGTGAAGATGAAAATCACATCTTATACAAAAAAATTAATGATTGAGAAAAATTTAATTTTTAAAAAATAAAATGGATATAACTTCTTCATCTTCAATAAATTCGAATTCTTCCATATCTAAAAGATTTAAAATACAACAAAATATTCGTAGTTTAAGAAAAAATTTCGACGTTCTTGGTGCACTTAGAGAATTTAAATGGTATGCCATTAATAATACTTTTAAGTGAAATTTGGATCTATAGTGAAGAACAGTTTAATTTTAATATTTCAGGGTACTCTTTACATTGTAATTGCAATGATTCTTATGCCTCTGGTGGTATAGCAGTTTATTACAAAAACAATTTTACCTCAATTTCCATAAACACTCCTCACATTATAAAGGTAAAATGTAGTTTTGAATGTATAAATTTTATAATCATCTGCATTATTATAGGTTTAATAACACTGTTTTTGATTACACAGAATTTCCGCAACAGCTTGATAATATTTTACTTAATGAAAAAATAAAAAATGTTATTGTAATTGGAGATATTAATATATTCTAAAAGAATCACGTTTAAAACAAATTTATTTACATACTATGTCAATGCATGGTCTTTCAACTTTATTAGAGTCACCAACGCGTGTCACTGATTATAGTAGTTCATGTATTGACCACATTTTTTCAAGATTCGAAAATCGAGAAAAAAATTTTGAGCCAATTATAAAAAATCTTAATCTAGGAATAACGGATCACAATTTACTTTCATTAAGTTTAAGCTCCTCAAAACGTAGTGGAAATGCTGTTAAATTTTGTTCAGTCAAAAATAGAATAAATTTTTCAAAATTGTCAAGTTTATTGCTGTATGAAAATTGGAACAATGTTCTAATTAAACTGATCAAAGTTTAGCATATGATAACTTCAAAAATATATTTATAAATCATATTTCCGACTGTATCATATTTTCTAATAAACCAAATTCTCAGAGAAAACTAAAACCATAGATGACGGACCAGATTTTAAATGAAATAAGAAATAAAAATAAATTAGGCTCAAAATGTAAAAGAAATCCAAATAACTGCAAAAAACATTTAAAACGTTATGCAAAAATATTAATATTAAGATAAAAAACCACGAAATGGCAAATAAATTTAATGAATATTTTGTTGAATCAGCAAATTCAGAAATTGATTTCAATTTGAGTAATTGTTGTTGTTCTCATAATAACAGTAATGTAATATCTGATATATGGCAACCAAAAACTTTCGGTTTTTTGAAAATATCATCTGAAGAAGTTTTTAATGCTATAGTAGCACTAAATAATAGAAATTCATGTACTATTGACAACATAAATAATTACATTCTTAAAAAAACGGCACCATTTATTAGTAACATACTAAGGTATATTTTTAATTTATCTGTTTGGAGGTGAGTTCCCTCTTTCACTTAAAAATGCTGAAGTAATCCCAGTTCATAAAAAAAATAATAAGAAGGACATCTCTAATTATATCCCCATTTCTTTGCTACTCTGTATTGGCAAACTCTTTGAAAAACTTTTAGAAAGTAGCATGACTAATTTCTTATTAAAAACAAATTTTTTGATTAAAGGCAATATGGCTTTCTTTCCGGAAAAGGTACAGAAGAAGCAATACTAAAACTATGTTAAACTTAAGTTTAGAGTGTTAGAGTTAAACTTAAGTTTAAATGTTGGAACAACTCAGCTGCTCTGTTCATAGGTATTAAGAAAGCTTTCGATACTATTGATCATGATATTTTGTCTACGAAACTAGGAAAAGCGGGCTTAAGTGGATTCATGCAAAAATTTTTACGTTTCTATTTGAAGGATCGTACAAAGAGCGAAATTGGGTAATAGTCTTAGTGAATCTAAAATTATTAACTTAGGTGTACCGCAAGGCTCTATATTAAGCATGTTATTGTTTCTAGTTTATATAAATTCATTATTTTAACATGCTTTCAAAGCAACTATTACAGGTTTTGCTGATGACTGTGCTCTCTCTTACAGTGAGAAAAATATTGCCCTTACTAAATCCAGCTTGCAATATGATATAAAAGTAATAAGTGATTGGTTTAAAAGTCATATAAGCAAAGTCAAAAGTTTATTATTAGCAATAAAATAAAATTAATGGTATTTTCGTTAAAAAAATCAATTATTCCTGACTTAAATCTCATCTTTCATTCTCCAAGTTGTAAAAATACAAATTGTAGTTCAGAATGCTCAGTTCACTTCAATTGTCCGGCAGAATGTTTCTTAATTGAGCAGGTCGACAATTTTAAATATTTAGGTGTAAGTTTTGATAGTAAATTAAACTGGAAGAGTCATATATATAATCTACACAAATACTTGGTATACTGCATTAGAAACTTTTACTTTTTAAGGAATGTCTGCTCAAAGACATTGCTTTCAAAAAT
Organism: Poecilobothrus nobilitatus; assembly: GCA_947095535.1. NCBI lineage: Eukaryota > Metazoa > Arthropoda > Insecta > Diptera > Dolichopodidae > Poecilobothrus > Poecilobothrus nobilitatus. The sequence goes on from OX352772.1 coordinate 266,898,361, forward strand.
TTACTATGCCATAGTGCAGTCTAAGCTTCAACACGGGGTGGATATGCCATAGTTCTAGACTATGCCATAGTTCAGTCTAAGCTTGTCAGTTGGGGTGGCAGCTACTTTAACACGATTCAACAATTACTTCAAAATACAAAAATGTTTACTTCGCATAATTTATAAAAAGGAGAAAACGTTTGGTTGTTGGCCAATTCAAGATTCTAAAGCACTCGCTATTAGAAATCTTTACGCTTATAAATGTCTAATAATATTTCACAAAAACGCAAATCAAATGCAAAATCGAAATTACAACTCTCATAATCTCAGAATAAACAATTTAGGTATTGTAAAAATTCCCTTCGCTTTTAAAAACCACTACAAAAGATTTTATGATTGCTTAGCTCCACTGTATTATAATAAACATCCGCGAATTACCAGACAATGTAATAAAATAAAATAATTTTCAAAATTAAGTAAGTCATGGTTACTCATATTTGATTATAATAATTTTGAAAAAATGAAGTAATAGTAAGTACCATAGTAATTAATCTTTCACTCTCCTCTGTTAAAAAGATATGTTGAAAGTTATTTCCCAAACTCCAAAGCTTTTATTCTTTCAATTTGTTACACCTGATTGTAACAAATGCTGATGAGAGGAAAGTTATAAGTTTATAAATGTTTATGAAAAGTTAGTTGTATCAGATCAGATCTTTACTTTTACTCTAAATATATATTATGAGAAATAAATACTATCCTTTTTTCAATTTTTGTTTTTTTTTTCTTGTTGTTCTTTTTTGCTTATAAAACCTACAGATCTACAGGCAAAATTTTATTAAAGCAATGTATATTCACAATCAGTAATTAAGTAAAATAAGACCCGATCTTGAAGAAAATGACTTGCTTTATTTCTGCACCTCCTTGTACCGTAAAAAAAGTTGCTGTGAATTATATAATATATTAGTAAATACTGAATGTCCAAGATCGACTTTTCCTAACTTCTTAAAAGTTCCAGCTCAATGCGAAGTAAACAAAAAATTCCGAAGAGTCCCGTCAAATTATATTTACTAATTTACGACATCGGACATTTCCGATTTCCAATGGGTAGTGCTACACGAAATTTACAACAAAATAAATCTAGCTATGCTAAAATTTCCTAAATTATTATTGATATGCAAATCAAAAAGATAAAAGAAAGAAAAAGTTTATGCGTATTCAAAGAACGTGTCGCAAAAAGTTATTTTAACTGCGATTATAGGACAGAATAGTAATATAATACGAAAAGAAATTTTAAATTACATATGTTGTGCTTTCTATCCTTGCTGTAATTGTACTTAAGTTAGGAGATCTATAAATTTTGTTTTGTAAAATTTTTAAGTTTTATTATCAATAATTATTAATTGTAAATTATATTTAAACTTATTTCCCCACATTAAATTAAATTATAATTTTGTAACAAGTAATTTATAATATTTGTAAAATCTATACAACAATAGCGCCTTGCACGCTACTGTATAGTTTACATCAATTTACCACTTTGTAAATTAATATATGTAAGGTCTTATGTATAGTATATAATGCAAATTGTAAATTGATAATAAAAAAAAAAAAAAAGTTATATATTAGTATGTCGATTCATACTGAATTAAAGGCTTTATCCAAGTCTATTAGATGGTCTTCTACCCCAAATTCTTTATTGATGTGCCAACAAACATCAGACGTTAGCGTGCTGTGCTTGACCTAAATCCAAATCGGTTTTCGGATAAGCACAAGTTTTGATTACAAGTGATTAATACTTGAACAATTGATTAATAAGTGCCCTGAACCCAAACAGTTAAGACATAATCTCTTAATTTTACTATTTCTAATCGTTTTATTTGATTTTGTTTGTAAATCTTTCACACTTTCTTATATAATGCTTACCAGTGCACATGACAAAACATGGTTGCATGACTAGATGAAATATGTTATGTGAAGACTTAGCATTATTCTTGATTAGTCGAAAATTGTTATTTTTCAAATTTTGGTTAAATATTTTTTGGTTTAATGCCGCGAGCGTACGAAATCGCGTTTCCTAAAACGTCTTTAACATTGACCTTTGATGCTAGATGCTAATTCCCTAGTTTTCCCAAGATGCTAATTCCCTAGTTTTGCTAATTTCTTGTTCCCACAGTTGATGCGTCTCAGCTGGTAACCTCTGAACGATTGTGTGAATTATGACTGGATCACAATTGATAATCGGAATATTTAAGTTTATAAGTACTTGTAAACACTCTGTAGTAATATCTAGTAAATTTTTAATTCCATGTGTAAACTCTTGCCACTGAAAAGGCTGGCCAAAAAAAACCTGTAAATGTGTCCATACCAAAATTCTTTTATTGTTATACCTATCCTATAACAATTTTTTTTTTTTATTTATTGTTAATTTCAGATAATTTATATAAAAAAATTGGGTATAAGAAATTAAATTCTAAACTAAAATTAACTTCTAAGCTTTTTGTCTCTTGAACAATAGTTAATTTCTAAAGCTTTTAAAATAAACATCTTTATTGCACTGCATTTTAATCCTTGTAGCTTCTTAGTTGTAGTTGATTTAGGTACCACAAGATGTCCTCTATATCTAGTGTTGTAGTTGTGCACGTTATCTCTTGTTATAATTGTTAATGAAGATTTCATTTTCTTGTTTATTATTTTATACACATAAGTATATTCTTTTCGAAGTATATTAACTGGTTTATATCGAGTTCATTCGTTCTTCCATACAATTCCTTTGTACTCAATCTAGGGGTCAATTTGTATAATGTTCTTAACGATTTTTTCATTATCATACCCATTTGATTGACATGGAATTTTGTACTGTTACTCCAACTACATATATTGTAATGAATTTTTGACAAGATGTACCCGTTGTAAATTAATTTCGAGGCTTTTATTGGAACACCACCTGCTCTTTTGATTGCTATTATGATCGGTATTATGCTTTTCTTTAATTGTTTAATATTTTTATCCCATTTAAGATTTTCATCTACAGTCATTCCGAGATATTTCACATGTTGAACTCGTTCTACCCCTCTTGCTTTTATTGTAATTTCATGATATCTTTTTCTAGGTGTTTTAAATACTATAATACGTCATTTTGGGATTCATACAGAGACCATTACCGTGCAGCCAATCACCGTATATTTCTATATCTTTATTTAGGTTATTTTCTAGTTGGTTTAAAGTTTTAGCCTTACATACAAAATTTGTGTCGTCTCCATAAATTGTATACTTTTATTCAAGATTGCAATTTGAAAGATTACAGTGTTTTCTATTCGCACACAATTAGTTCTATTTGAGAATTAGCTCTTAAATAAGCTATTTGCTTTAATTCCCAAATCTTTAAGAAAATCTAGTAGCTTGCCATGATAACATCAAATGCTTTACGGAGACCGCAACATAGTACTCTTCATCTAATGCTTTAATTTTATGTTGATCCTCTATATTTGATATAATATGATCAATTAGCGTATTAGTTGTAGCTGTTTGTCTTGTACTATATGTTTTATTTATGATTTTATAGCCGCAAATGTTTAACATATCTAAATATTTAATAACAGTGTTTGTTTTTTCAAATAAATTTAGACTTAAAAAAATACTGTGTGAGAATCGATCTACCTTTTTTGTAAATATTCAATAAATAAAGTGCTATTTTCATTAGGAGCTTTATAGAAAGTACCTATTTTTAGTTTAGGTTGCATATTGAACATTTCAATAACTATGAATTAGTTAGTTTAATAGTTCCAGTAAATTTTTATGTCTTATGCTACAAATGTTTAAGTATAAAATATTTAAGATTCCTATATTTATTTTGTTTGATTCTTTATTCATAAAACTTGTATTATTAATTATTATGGATTACTTATTATATAATTTCTCCAAGATTCTCTGATGTTTTGCAGATGTTCTCTGTACTTATTATCAATATACCGCCTGCATGAAGTTAAATCTTTAGCAATACCAATACTTTCATGATACTGTTTATATAGTTTATGAATTATAAATTAAGTGACGAGGAAATCGTTCAAAAATTGAAAAAGCAAAATTCCGAGTCGGGCCACTCAATGTTTTTTATTTTTTAAATTAAACTTCATGGTGCTCGTTCACAGTATACATCCATCTAAAAACCTAAAAGCAAACAAAGGAATTAGTATGAGAAAATAAACAAATATAAAGACAAACAAAAATAATCAACTTTAGCGGTCAAACCATGGTAATATCAATTGGCACAGCAAACATCACCTATCACGATTGTGAATGAGCAGAACTTTAAGAGTTCTACTCATTCACAATGATGTCATGTCCGGGAGAATGTTGCGGCAAGATCTCAATATTTTTGTTTAGCTTCATTGTTCAACTAAAAGGAACCTGAAAAGAAAGATATCACAAAGAGTCTACACTTCAATGAATAAATAAAAATAAAATACTTATCTGAATTATCAATTCTTTCATAGCATCTAACAGCAGCATCTAAAAATGCATTTAAAATTAAATTGAAATTTAATAGGTAGTAAAATTTAAAATTAATTGTTATTACTTACCAATTTATAATTGCTTTGTTTATAATTACACACTCCCACACTCCCTCGGTGTTTACAGCGTATTTTATACGCTCTTACCCACTAGGCCATCGAGGCCCCTTAAAATAATACTTATTTTTCTTACTTAATTTATTACATATTTTTCTCTTTTACACTTACATGTAATTTTATAATTATATAACATTGATTACTTATCCATTTGTTTTCAGATGTCGCCGACATCTATTAAAATTATATTATTGATTGTTGAATAATTTTTAGTCATCTACTTTGGGTTGATTTATTATGTACAAAATAAGCATAATGTTTCTTATGTACTAATGATAATCTTTAATATGTACTGAAATGTAATTTTACTTCCAAGGTCAGTGAACCATAATACATAAGAAACAGTGAATTCATATTAAAAGTAACATTTTTTAAACATTTTAAATTTAATTGTAATCGAATAGCCGCTTTGTTAACATCGATTAAGCTTTGTGCGCCCGTCCGTCTGTCCGTCAGTAAGATAATTCAAAAACTAAGAAAGCTAGAGTCTTGAAATTAACACAAAATATTCTTACAACAATTTGTAGGTTCCCTATTTTTTTGGTTAAGATCCGACCAAAACTTCGGGTAGCTCTCGAACACCTAACTTTTAAATCTCCACATTTGTTTTGAAATAGAGCCATGAAATTTTAACTGCTGATAGATATCATAAAAATATTAAGTTTATTATTTACAACTTTTTTCTATAGCCCCACCCATTATGGAGCTATAACTCCCCAAAGTTTTAAAAAGCTCTATATTTAAATTGTTATAAAGCAAGTTGTGTAAGGTATATCTTCAATTTGAAAACGGCAAACGATTACTGGTTTTATTAGCTTTAAAAATATATATAAAACGGTAAATTAAGACACCGTATGCCAAGTATTCAAGTATACACTTAGTATACTTTGCATACGGTGTCTTAATTTACCGTTATGCGAAACTCAAATTTTGTAAAATTCTTGATTCTTTCTGTCTTCCAAACGGTTTAAGTTAGAAACTCAAAATTTTGAGAGAAGTTAGATCTTTGAAAATAAGTATGAGTCATTTCAAAAAATTATTTTGTATCGCCTCCCGTTTCGGAGCTGTATGGGGTCAAAAATTAAAAAATTCCTTATTATTAAACACCTGTCCAAATTTTTTGAAGTAATACACAAAAATTAAAGCTTTAACATTATATTTTTATTTCTATTAACAACTTTTCTTAATAATATAGGGTTACCTTAAAATTGACGAAAGTGTGACTTCATTTTTCTAAATTTTTTCAACAAATTTTTTTAACGATTTTCTTGCATGTTTTTTTACTCAATAATTTGAAATTGCTGAGGATGGTGCGTAGTACAAAAAAATTAAATAAATAAAAAATATAACGGTTGCTTGAAGAATTTATATTTATATGATATTAGTATACATACTTATATAGCTCATCTTTATTTACATATCGTATATGTCACTGATGAATGAATGGTATATAATATATTGTATAGCATAAATTATTATACATTTGGCGCTTAGTATTAAATGGTACTATAGCATATTTGAAAAGGTTTTGAATTGATAAGCGTTATGTGGAAGGTTAGAATTTGCTTTTGAAGAATGTATAAACATATAGTTTGAATATATCTACAACCCATAGTTCTAGAAATTATAAAATTCACCCAAATTATTTTAAAATACTGAAAAACGAAAAAAATAATATTATAAACAGAGTGACAGGCTATGAACATACTAACGGTTCGTAGGGGTATCTAAGAGTTGACAAAGGCAACTGTATTCTTCCTTGTTTTTAATTAACTTTTATTTCGTAATCTATAAAAAATTTGAAATCTATTTTTTTGTGAAATCTTTATCTATTTGAAATCTATATTTTTTTTTAACTCTTTTTCATTTGTTGTTTTCATTAAAATTAGAAAGCGTTATATTATTTGCCCTTTTTATTTTATTACTATTTTTAAATCAGTTTATTTTATTTTTTATTCTGTTGTGAAAAGAGCCATTTGGAATGGTACTTTTGTAAGTGCTTTCACTAAAAGAGTAAAACGTGATATATCTGTTTGCTCATTTAGGATATATTTGTTGTCCCTGGTTTTATTCAACTTGGTTGGGTCGATCTTGTTTGTCGTTAGCAGTAAATTGGAATCGATATATAGACTGTTAATATTTGAGTTATGTTTAGCTTTAAATATTTTACTTATTTCGGAAGACATATTCGAGTTTTTGGGTGAGATTTTGCGAATTCTATTTTGCCAGTATTTATTTATTTCGTTTTTTATATTTTCTTTAGTATTGTTTAAAATACATACATATTACATATTAGTATTGTTTAAAATACTCTTTAGTAGTTGTATTTGTTGTGTTGAAAAATTAAGGTTTAGTTTACGTATCTTTTGCATGTCATTTAGTAAACTACTTTTTTTCTTTAGTAATTGTTTTATAACTGGTGCGTAGAATTTGTTTACGCTGTTGTGATTCTTGCTTTTAGGTAATACTTCATTCATTGTTTTTGATATTATTATTATATTTTATTTTTTTTTTGATATTATTATTATACATTTAAATATTCAGTTTCTATATTTTTATCTAAGTTTTTTCTAAATTTTATCCTGTTACTGTTTTTGAACAAAAATTTACTATCATCTGCCGGCTTTCTTAATATAATTTCATTGTTTGATATAGTTTTGCCGTTATGGTCGCTATCATACGGCATAGTAGTTAGTTTATTCTAGAGTTAGATATACAATATTTATTCTTACATCTGTGAATACTAAATCAATATATGAATTAGCCCGGGTTGAGGTCGGTCCTTCTGCTTTTTGTATTTTTAATTTATATGCAATTGCTTTTTTGTATTCACTTATTTAGCTGAATTTCGCGGGTATCGTTGTATAAATTACACCAGCTTTGGTGTTTAGCATTGAAATCTTCGCTCATTATATAAAAATTATTAGGATTTGTTAAATCTAATATATTAAAGATTTTGTCTAATTCCTCTATAAAGTTAGTTGAATTTTTGTTTAGCGCATAAATTGATATGATAAATAATTTTTTATTTTTTTTCAGTTTTACATTAATTACACATGGTTCTATTCATGTAAAGCTATCGAAAATCTGATTGTTAATGCATGTATATTTAGCAAATTTTTTAATACATATGGCAACGCCACCACCGTTAATTAAGCATACTCGATCTCTTCTAATTATGTTATAGTTGTCATTCGACATATTGTTCCTTGCTTGTAGGTTTGTTTCACTTACGAGTTACGCACCTAAAATCAGGTTTGATGTTATCAAGAAAATGAATAAGAGAAAGCTTTTCGCTGTTGGAGATTAATGAGTTGACATTTATTGATAGTAATTGGAGAGTTTTATTATTATTATTAGTCATATTGTTGTTGTTGGTTAGACGTCACATTAAATATTTCGTGAAAAAAATTAATTTTATTTGAATGTTCTTTTATTCGTTTTTCAATTATATTAAATTTAAGATGAATATTTAATAAAGAATTTTAAATATCCATTAATATATTATTATTATTAATAAAATCTATAGTGTTAGTAAAGTTAATGTTTAAATTACTATATATTTAATTAGTATTGTGATTAATGTTTTTGTTATTTTAATTATTTTTTACAATAATTGAAAATGAAATATTTTTTTTAATAAAGTTTGGTGTTATGTGCATACTTACAATTTTTGTTTTGTATTTTCTAAAGTTTCTTCGCGATACTCAAGGCTTTTTTAATATATAGGACAGCCTCTATAAGAAACGGGATGACCTTTTTTCAGACAAAAGATACAATATATTTTATCTTTTGGATCTTCTGGGTTGATACTGCATTGTCGAGAAGGATGATTTTTACCACATTTCACATATCGTGCTTCCATACTGCAATTTGCTGATGAATGTGAAAATCGCTGACATTAGGTACATTGTTGTATATCTCGCTTGATTATTTTTTCTCATCGTAATCAAATTACATCGTATTTGATAGTCAAGTGCATTTATTTTATATATTTCACTTGCTACGCTCCCCGGCTTGATGATGTAGTGTGGTAACACAATATCATTTTTTATTGCTCTTTTTGTTGTTAGCCTGGTCACTTTTAAAATTTATTGTTGGATGTTTCATGTTCTTTTGAAAGTTGTAAAACTTCACCAGGTGAGTAGCTGTTGTTTAAGCCTTTGTAATTTTCTTATCACTCTTTGGAGTGTACGAAAAGTGGTTAATATTTGCTTTATTAATAAATTGTCGTGCTTTTTTGTAATCTTCAATCTTATAGGTATATAATAATGCGTGTTCATCATTAATTTCTTTAAAAAGAATATGATTATTTCTAGTTTCATAAGGTTTTTTAGTTGATTCACTTTGGTGTTATATAAGTTTATTGACGGCATTTTTTTTTAAATTTATGGATTTTCTGTGCTCTTCACGGTTGGTGATTTTTTTTCTTTATACATGATTTCTTGCTTTTTGTTGTTGTTGTTATTGCGAGTTGATTTATCAATTATAGTTTTTTTGAGGTTAAAGATATTCTCTCCATCATTTATTTCAGTAGAATCAGACTTGTAATCTTCATCGCTAATCTCTTGGCTAATTTCTTTATTGTCGCCAGGTTCTAGTGGATCCAAAGCTTCGATGTTGTTTTCGTCAGAACTTGATGTCGAAAATAGGTATTTTCTTAAGAGCTGCTTAAGTATTTTCTTTCTTTAAATTTTCTTTTTGTCTTTTAAGAGTATTATTTTCTCTATTTGTTTTTTGATTTTCTTTACTTTATTTTTATTAATGATGTCACAAACTTGAGCACTAATTGTTTCTTTATGAACATTTTTTGGCTTTTCATTTTCTTCCATTTTTTCTATTTTTCTTTTTTTGGTCATGGTGTAGCTCATGAGAAAGGGCTTTCCTTTCTCCAAAACTCTTTTAATGGTTTTATGTTAATGTTTTTTATTATTTAAATAACATTCTTTTTTTAAATTACAAATCTAGAATTTTTCTTTCTTTATATATTTGTTATATTCTTAATTCTTATACAGACAACGGCTTTCATTGAAAATTCAAATTGAACTTGAGTTTCTTTATAAAAATTAATCACAGTTATAATGTGAAAACATTCTGAACTATTTCAACAAAAAAATAATATATAAAAAATTCAAAGCAAAATTACCCGCACTATTTAAATTAGCTGTTGTTAAAAATAAAGATGAATTGAATGTAATCGTGAAGATTTTTGCACAGATAAAGTTCAATCATCTGTTTTTGGAAGTAGTAAAGTGCGTTCATTGAGAGCTATTAACACAGAAAATTGTAGAATACCTATAAATATTGAATTTGAAAATATCCATTACATACCTATTGACAACATTGTTTTTGAAACTATAGCTATTAAAATTTGCAATCAATACGGTGATTGAATAAATTTTGTTCTAAGCTTCTATCCAACAAAAATTGTTGTATACTTTAAAAAGCATTGATTGCTGAAAACAATATAAATACTACTACTCATATATGATATCTTATCAAGCATGGAACGAGCTTACGTGAACATAGGTAAAAATATTTTAAATGATATCTGGTGCAAATATCAAAGAAGCTGTAATTGATCAACGCAAAGGTGGCATAAAAAATTTACGAAAATCAGTACTTAATCAACTGCATCCCAATGAATGATGGAAAATGAAAAGCCATAAAAAGACGAAGCGGTATAAATAGACAAGCAGTTTCTAAAAAGACACATTTAAAATCAAAGCGACAAAAAAAGCATAGTCAAACCTCTGACATATTCAATTAAAAATGGAATGTATGAAATCTGAACTTGATCATTACCCGTACAAACAAATATTTTACATTCAGAAGAGAAGAAGCATTACATTCAGAAGAGAAGAAGCATCACCGTCAACTCTTGAATTTGTTTCGCTTGAAAATGGAAGTACATATCGAGGTTTATCCTCAATCTACATCAAATTTAAAGTTCAAATATTAAAAAAAGATAGATCAGTTTGGAGTGCAAATGATAAAACAGGAACCGGAACTGATGCAAAAAAAAACCCGCAGCCCAGTATTGTAAAAAATTTATTACACTCTTTAATTAAACAATTGCTTTAGCCTTAGAAAAACAAGATTGTTTTATTTTCTTTAACGATGCCGATGAAAACTATTTAAAACTTCTCAAAGCTACGTTATACATGCAACATTTAATAATTAATCCTATCATATTGATAGCACGTAATACTTATACCAGAAGTCAAATCAAAACATTTACAATTCAAACAAACACTTCCAACATATCATTGGATAATATATTTATAGGGAAAATTCCTATAGTATTTTCTATGGTCAATAATAATGCAAATTTTAATGGCCAAAGATCAAAAAATCCATACTATTTCGATCATGGAAATCTCACTCAATTTCAATTATATGTGAATGTAGTGCCTACACCAAACTCTGCAATTGAAACAAGTTTTAAATCGAATAATATTTGCAATTGTAGTTGATATTTAACATTATGTAACAACAGATACATGCCAGAGTTTATTAAACCAGGGAATTGTAAAGATTGAAGCAAGACGCAGTTCTACACTAACTTCAACACTAACATGCATTGTGTTTGCAAATATCGAAATTGATAAAAATCGTAACGTCTACGTAAACATATAAAAGATAATTTGGTGGACCACTTCTATTCATTTTAAAAAGGCGTGTACTCTAGTAGATTAGTAGGACGATAGTCCTGTACGGGCTAGCAATACAATATTTGTTAAAAACTTTGCTGCGGCTGGAATAAAAGAAAAATGTAAAACTATTGTAAAAGAATTTTTTTTTTTTTTATTTTATTTTTAAACAGAAATAGGCGGTATAAAAAAAACTGGTATAAATCTTGGTATAAACTGGTATAATACTGCTTAATATTACATTAATACATTTTTATAATTATTTTTACATTTAATTTTTTAATTATAAAATTTTTAATTATTTTTATTTTTATTTTCTATTTTTTTTTATAACTAAGCAATTTGATTGGGGCAATGCTTTCAATCTTTTTTTAAATATTCTTATGTTTGAGGCCTATCTTATATTGTTGAGAAGACCATTGAAAATTTGTAGACAGTTGAACATAACATCTACTTTACCCATTTCAGTTCCACGAGCTCCCAGTTGGAAATTCTCCGTACTACTTATGTTATAATTATGAATTGAGGCATTTGTTTGTAGTCTAAGATTGCTTTTGATTAAGTTGTTAGATAATTTGTAAATCACCTTACAGTTTTCCGAAAATATTGTTTGCTCGACAGAGGGTAGTTTATACAATCAGTATATAACAATGTTGTTGAGTAACCATAAGGTAGTCCCTATAAGATTTTTATGGTTATGTTAGTAAGTACGGCAACTGAGTTTATAATGACTTTGCAACCCTGATCCAAATTTTGATTTAATGCCGTATTGTAGACTGGATATGAGAGTAAAATATCAACTTTACAACATATTTTCTTAGTCTAGGGCACCTTCCAATTGCTCTAATTATTCATATTGTCGATTTTTTTATTTTTTCAATGTGTATTTTCCAGGACAGGTCTTCATCAATATGTAAGCCTAAATATTTTGCTGATTTTACTCTTTTTATCGGTTGTTGATTGATAAATTAATATTTTCTTTAATTTTTTGCTTAAATAAAAAGAACTCAGTTTTAGCTACGTTAATTGTTAATCTGCTATTATTTAACCATTCGCTGATTTTATGTGGGTCACGATTAATGTCTTCTTCAAGTTGGTTAGTGCTTTTATTTTTATATAAAATGATTGTATCATCAGCAAACATTGAATAATGCCTTGTTAACCCAATTTGGGTGAAACTGTATTAATGTTAATATAAAGTATTGATATTGACATTAATAGTAATTTATTTTAAAGTGTTGTCAAGTTCGGGTTATTTAAATCGTGCACTTTTACTTTTGATTTTGATTTTGAATAAATTTTAATTATTGTTAATTTTTACTTTAATCTTAATTTACATACTTTAATTTATCTTAAGTCAGATTTTGATCTTGGTTAATTTTAAAATTGATTTTAAGTCTAATTTTGATTTTGATTACAATTTCAACTCTGATTTCATTTTAATTTTGCTTTTGATTTTAATTTTAAACTACATTATAATTTTAATATTATATTTTATTATTTTAACTTTTCTTTTATATTCATTTTTTCCATTAAAATTACCAATTTTAATGTTAATTTCTGTACCATACGCGGGTTGCAAACGAATTTTCATGCCGTCGATTGCCATCTTAGCTCAATTAAACCAGCAATCTTAGCCCTATATGAAACATAATTCAGTAGCCAGAATGATAACTTTAATGTTACCGGCTACTCACTTATTTCACACTTCGTACCTAAAAGAAGTATCGCTGTCTATATAAAAAATGACATCGCTTTCAACACACTTCCAAAATAGAAATGTTCTAGCCCAACCTTTCATTACATTTGGGTCAAAATTCTCGTTGAAAAGCATGTATTTCTGAAATTGAAAATCTGTCGAACCAGATCAATGAAATTTTGGACTCATATCCAGAAACTGAAATTGTTCTGGCGGGAGATTTCAACATTCATAACAGGGACTGGCTTCATTTTTCTAGCAACATCTCCCCGAGTCAAAACTCAATTGGAAAACTAGTTGAATTATTCTCCACACTGTTCCACCTTTCTCTACTTGTCCAAAATCCCACTAGGATCCCGAACCGTGCTGATGATGAAGGTCACCTCTTGGATCTGTTTCTCACAAGACACCCTGAAAAATATCTGGTTTCAGTTGGTTGCCCCCTGGTTAACACAAGTTTCCGGGTTAGCCCAATCTCCAACCGGAGGTCCCCTCCCAAAAAATTAGTTTGGCGTTACAGCTATACTGACTGGGAGGGCTTTAACAACTTTTTTAGAGCCTTTGATTGGTCATTCTGCTTCCGCAACAGAAATGTTAACTTTGCTGCAAATGCGATTAGTGCAACTATTTTACTTGGAATGAGGTTATTCATCATGAAATCTGTTAAGAGGAGTTCCAAATCTTGGTTTAATCGTATATGCAAAGAAACCATTTCTAGAAAAAAGGAGACTTTTAAACAGTACCAAAACAATAGATCGAAGGCTCGTAGGGCCAACTATATAGTGGTGAGAAACAGATGCAAGAGAGTTATCAATAAGCAAAAATTGTTGTTCAACCAAAAGTTGAAACGTAAAATCATCCACATGCCAAAGAATAGCAAAACTTTTTGGTCACTTTCTAAAAGTCTAAAGAAAGACTAAAAGTCTTCCTTTCCACCACTTATTGATAATAATAACAGATTCTAAAGAGAAGGCGAAGAATTTGGCAAGCAGTTCGCTCTCAATTCGACACTGTCACAGTCAGCTCAGGTGCCACCTTCTGTTTCAAGAGCTGGCTGCTCCTTCGGTAAAATTTACTTTAAAACGTGGGCGGTGATGAAAATTTTAAAAAATCTTGATACAAATAAGTCAGCCGGTGCAGATGGTATAACCACTATGGTGCTTAAAAATACCTACTCCACTATTTCAAAACCTCTGCGCAACCTTTTCTACCTCTCCTTCACTTCGGGTATTCATCCTACCCAATGGAAGGTTGCACATGTTTTCCCAATTCCCAAAAAAGGAAATAAAAGCGATCCCTCCAACTACCGCCCTATTGCTATAACTTCGGTGCTCTCCAAGGTAATGGAGAAAATAGTGAACCAAAAGTTTCCGAAATACCTGGACCACAAAGGTTTGCTTCATGATCGTCAATACGCGTTCAGAGCCCGTCGTTTAACCGGTGATCTCATGACTTACATTTGTGAGAAGCTAAGCATCAACCTTCATTATTCTGGTGAGTCTCATGTTGTGGCTCTTGATATTTCTAAGGCTTTCGATCGAGTTTGCACGATGCTCTATTGGCAAAATGCAAAGCATTAGGTATGTAAAAAAATATTCACAAGATGCAAAGGATGAGGTATGTAAAAAAGTGTTCACAAGATTGATAATTTAAAAAGATATAAATGTAAAATACAGTTAAACATTATTGTGATATATGTAAAAACTCATTTAGTAGGAAAGATAATTTATTACAACATATTTCATAGTTTTTAATTTACAACAACATTCATAGTTTGACACTAGAAGAGAAAGGTCGTCTTTTTAGAATTTTTAATTAATTTATTTATTTATTAGAAGGTACCGTCGCACATAAATGTACCAGGTAGCTATAACGACTGTTATGTTAGAAATTATGTCACCTACAGCGTTCTCCACAAAAATAAATGTTCAACAACATTTGGATAAAAGTCATTGTTGCTAGATTGAAGATTGAAAATTTGACCAACCAGATTAATGAAATGAAATTCAATTCAATTATGGGTTTCAGAATCTGAAATTGTTGTGGCTGGTGATTTCAATATCCATAGTAGAAACCGGCTCACCTAATCCAATGATAATTCTCTCAGTCAAAACTTAATTGGAAAATAAATTGAGCTTTTTGATTCATTATTCCATCTTAATCAACTTGTTCAACATCCACTAGAATTACTGACCCCGTAGACTAGGTTGGATATCTCCTGGACCCTTTTCTGACGGTCCTCGGTTCGGTTCCTCGTTCCCGCCTTTGGTTGATAGCAATGATGAAATTGTATCCGATCCCAAACAAAAGGTAGATTTATTTGCCAAACATTTTGTCTCCAACTTATCATGGCCCCAGTCAACACAAAGACCATCCATTCTTTCCGATATTAAATTCTCCTTAGGTGGAATTTCCTTCAGAACTCGTGCAGGTCAGCTCTAACGAAATTGGATACAAAACAATCAGCCGGTCCAGATGGCATTACTGTCACCCTCTTAAAAATACATTTTCTACTATTGCGAGACCATTGCGCAATCTCTTCCAGTTATTCCTCTCTTCGGGTAGATAGTCTACCCAGTGGAAGACAGCGCACATACATTTATCTCCAAAAAAGAGGAAAAAAGCGATCCCTTAAATTACAGCCCTATTGCTATCACTTCGGTTCTTTGCAAAATAATGAAAAATTTAATGAACATAAAGCTTCTGAAATATCCACATAAAAATGATTAACTTATGATCGTCAATATGGGTTCCGAACCCATCGGTGAACAGGTTATTTCATGACATGCCTTTGTGAAAGGCTCAACATCAGCTTCCAGCATTCGCAAGATTCTGATGTCGTCGCTTTGGATATTTCTAAAACTTTTCATCGAGTTTGGCATGATGCTTTATTTGCTAAATGCAATGCAATGGGCCTCGGTGGTGTATTTGTAAAATGGATTGGAGATTTTCTATCGAATCGTTCGATTCGTCTCCTGATCGATCGCTATTCTTCAGACCAATTCAAAATTAATGCTGGTGTTCCGCAAGGATCTGTTCTCTTCCCGACACTTTTCCTAATATTTATAAATGATCTGTTAAGTATAACCTGCGATCCAATCCATAGTTTTGCAGATGACAGCAAGATTGTTGCTTCTTACGAAGACAACGTCAGTAGATATTCTGTTGCGCTTGAGCTAAATCTCGATTTGGACAAGATTTCAAATTGGAGCAAAATCAACAGAGTCAATTTTAACTCTAAGAAACCTCAGTGCTGTTTAGTCTCTCGAAAAAGAAACGCTTCGATCTTAACTTTAACTTTTTAAGGGGAAGTTTTCCAACATGTGGGTGATCTCAACATCTTTTGCATCAAGCTAAATAAAAATTAAGTTGGTCCAATCATACTTTTGGTATAGCTAAAGATGCAGCTGGCTATATGGACTTCCAGTACCGTTGTAAAGCCTACTTTT
This sequence comes from Poecilobothrus nobilitatus, assembly GCA_947095535.1. Lineage (NCBI taxonomy): Eukaryota > Metazoa > Arthropoda > Insecta > Diptera > Dolichopodidae > Poecilobothrus > Poecilobothrus nobilitatus. The sequence goes on from OX352772.1 coordinate 266,914,769, forward strand.
CATCTTTTGATCTTCTTAATATTTATAAAACATATATAAAACTAAAGTTTGTTTTATAGATACCTGTTTTACTCTGTTTTATAGATACCTTATAGGGCTGGGTTCTTGTTCTAACGGAATTAAAAGGTTAATTCCGCCTCTCATAGTATTGCAAAGAGAAACAAAGAGAGCTTCTGCTGCCCACCCTTATGTAGTTCAAATTTCCAAAAGGCATAATTCGGCTTATGGAAATTCTTTTGTAGTACGAACATTGCGAATGTGCAACCATCTTCCACCTTATGTGTTCCCCAGAATTAGTGATGATTACATTTACAACGTGCAAAGATTCAATGTGAATATTAACAACTTTGTTCACAATATGCCTACCAATTTGTAATTTATTTTCATTTTCTAAATCAACCTTCTCTGACCAGGCAGTATATTAGTACTAAAGGTCGTATAACTTATGCTTTGGTGAAAAAGAGGAGATGGTGCTTAAAATCACACACACTTATAGAGTACTATTGCTCGTTTTCACTCCTCTATAGTGTCTTTCGGTGATTTCCACCTACCCTCGAAAAAAAAAATATAAAGAAACATAAAAAAAATTACTGCAGTAAGTGCAAAGAAAACATCACAAACATTTTGTGGAACTACCACATTTGAACAAATAAGCATAACAGTAATGCGGTAAAAGTAATTAGATGTAATGTTAGACATATTGATGAATGTTTTCAAAATAGAATATAAACGATTATTAGATATAATGATGATGAAAGCATACTGAACTCATAAAATTTTCTGGAAAAGGCTCAGACCGATATAATTGAATTGTTGACGCAATCATTAAAAACGCTCAACGCTATAAAAGAAAATCTTAGTGAATATATAAAGCCAACAGAAGGAGAGTTTGAAAATATATCAATCAAATCCCTTCAAACTCGAATGTTTAGTATTACACAAGCAGATGATCTAAATGATTTTTTTGAAAAGACTAAAGAAATTATTTAACAACAAGTAGAAGACTTGAACAAATGTCTCCAAGAAAAAGACAGTGGCTGGACATTAATCATATATTTACACATTGAAATAAATATTAATAAATATGAGCCAATAGGTGTGTCTAGTTATATTAGACTACCGAAAAACATAGAAGACAAAAAAGTTTGCATTAATATTCAAAATAAAGATAACTTCTGTTTCAAGTGGTGTTTAATATCAGCTTTCCAAGCTTGTATTCAAAATGCTGAGCGAACATCTTTATACAAAGTTAATGATATTTCTCTACCCATAGTCGAGCTAGAGTTTGGTGATATACGACAGCTTAATTTTGGTAATGTGCAATTTCCAGCTAAATTGAGCGAATTAAATTTATTGGAAAAACTAAATAGTGATATAATTATTAATTTGTTTCGACTGGAAATCGTTAATAAAAAATATGAGGTTGTTAGACCATTACAATTAACAAAATTTGAAAAAAATACCATGTACATTTATTGCTTTTGGAAAAGGATGAGAAATTTCATTTTTTTCTGTAATAGTTCTGTAATAAATCATTCACATGACATTCATATTTGTTATATGTGCTTACAACATTTTTATACATTAGAACAGCGTGATTTACACAAAACCAAGTACAATAAAGTCGTTACAAAGCTTCTATCTATTGAAAAGAATACACTAGAGTTTAAAAATTATCAGCAACAATTAGAAACACCTTCTGTTATTTATGCTGATGCTAAGAGTATTTTACAACCTATTGCAGTTTTAATCCAAAGATGTCTTCAACAACATGTTCAGCAACATATTCCAATAGCTTTCTCGTACACATTAAGTGTTATTTTGATGATAATCTAAGCTGTTACAAAGAATTTGTTGGAGCTAACTGTACTAAAGAATTTGTTATATCATTAATAAAAACGTGTAGTGAATTGTATAAAAATATTTTTATGAATTCAAAGCCAATGAATCTGTTAGCACTTGATGAGTAGCTTCAACAGTTAATTGTTGTATATATGGTAAGCATTATCTTCGAAACGGTTTAATTTAAAAAAAATAATTTAAAGAAAATTTATAGAGTTCTAAAATTCACACAGCAATTGGTTAAAAAATATATTGATTTAAATAACTCACAAAGATCAGTTTCAAAAAATGCTTTCGAAAAAGATTATTTCAAATTATCGAATCAGGCCATTTTTGGTAAAACAATAGAAAATGTAAATAAAAGAAAAAATGTTAAAATAAATGTTAAGTTAATAGCCGTTCAGCTTAATCATACAAATATATATTATGATAAACCTATTTATTTAGGATTTACAGTACTTGAACAATCTAAAATCCTTATGTATTTTATTTCATTATGATTACATTAAACCTAAATATGGTACGAAATTTATTTTAAATTCATCTAAATGTTGTTATATTTTATCAGTCGCTCTTTAATTCTCATAGAGTGCAGACGTATTCATCTATTTCGCTTTGTTTTAATTTTTTATCTTCTTCAATCTAAGTTTTATAGTTGTTGTTTTATTATTTGAAATATAATTTTAACCTTATTGCTTTGATCATATTTTGATTTTGTTTTTTCTTCTTTTTATTTTTGGATTCGTACATATTTGACTGTAAACAGGTAAGCGTTAAAACTTAAGTAATTGTCATCTTCCGAAAATGGGGGTACTGGGTGAAGACCCAGGGGGTAGTTGAAACTACTTCAACATTCTGGATCCTATAGATAAACCTAAAAGAAAACAAAAAAAACTTTCACAATCACCCAATTTAGACTCAGTAATCAACTTTCCAATTGTTAAAAAAACCAGATATAAAAATTAATTTTACAAACAATAGTAAGAATCAACCAAAGTTTATTTTAATTAAAAACAAAGATCCATCAAAACCATTAAAAAACCTAAACATTTTTGCCTTAACAAAGGCCATTCAAGGTGTGGTAGAAAACATAGAAAGCATGTCTTTCAGTAGAGAAGGTCACTTGTTAGTACTTTGTAAAAACGAATATCAAGCAAGCAAATTTATAAAAACAAAAGTATTGGCCAATTTATGTGAAATTGAAGCAGTCCTACATCCTACACTAAATTCATGTAGAGGTGTTATATATACCCCTATAATTACAGATTTGTCTGAGAATGAAATTGTAGAAGGTATGGCAGATCAAGGAGTTGTAGCTTGTAAAAAGCTAACCAAATTTGCAAACGGTTCAGTTGTAAATACACCTTTACACATACTTACTTTCGACTCATATGAACTTCCTAAAAAAGCTAAAATTGGTTTCATGATATTTTCTGTTGAACATTACATACCTACACCAATTCAGTGTAAAAATTGTTTTATGTTAAATCATACAACTAAAAGATGCACAAATGATAAAAAGTGTGAAATTTGTGGATCAAGTTATCATGAACCTGAAAACTGTGAAAAAGTTTCTTGTAGCAATTGCAAAAACGAACATAGATCTACCAACATAAAATGTCCAGCTTTTCAAAAAAAAAAAGCAATTTTAAAACATAAAACTATAAACAAATGTTCCTATAAAACTGCCATAGAATTCGTAAACAAAAATCAATATCAATTTCCTAATTCCTAAAGAAGAACTTTCTACTGCTATAAATTTAGTAAAAGAAAAACAAAATTTACAAAAAAAATACTTAGCCAATAATGAAAATAAACAAATTAATCAACAAAACTCAGTTAATTATAACAACACCCAACAAACAAACACTCAAAAAAATTACTCAGTCAATAATATTTCAAATGAAAAACTTATATCACCTAACACCACATCTCAGAACAATCAAAACAACTCCACTTTAATTCTAAAAAATATTCAATATAAAACAACATCATAATCAAATATAAATACAACTTTAACTTCCAATTTCCAAATTCCTTTAAACGCAGCAAGTAATACAAATCTTCCAAATATTAAAAACGATTCTTTCCATATGGAACTTAATTAAGATTTATAATATCAAGTAATTTAATCAATAATTCTCACAGTAATTAATAATTTTTCTTTAATTTTATTATTTTTTTTTTGCAAATATGAATTTAATAATTTTACAATGGAATATCAATGGTTTTCAGAACAATTACAATAATCTTCAAATTTTAATTAATAAATATCAACCAGATATCCTAACATTACAAGAGACACATATCCCATTAAATAAAAAAATTTACGTACCAAGAATGTACGATGGTACATTCACAAATTCTCAAAACAATATAAGCTCTAAACATGGACAACATGGAGTTGGTCTACTGATCAAAAAAACAATTCCTTACAAAATAATATCCACTACGCAATATACTATAACAGCAGAAATTCGTTCAAACACAGATTTTAAAATAGTCTCAGCATATTACCCACCTAGCATCAAGATTTCATCATATGACCTTGAACAAATCATTCACACTATTCCTGGTCCACATTTAATCACAGGTGACTTTAACGGTTGGAACCCGCTTTGGGGTTCAGAAATTACTAATCAAAGAGGAACAATAATAGAAAATTTCATACTAGCTTCTGATCTCTTAATTCTAAACAACGGCAATCCAACACATTTTTCTACCCACAACTCCTTCTCACACGTTGATTTATCAATTTGTTCAAGTATTTTGGCGCCAAAATGCACCTGGAATACAATCGAAGATCTTCATGGCAGTGATCATTTCCCAATTTCAATTAAAATACTCAATCAATCAAACCAATTACCTAATTTTATTCCTAAATTTAAATTACATTTGGCTAATTGGAAAAAATATCAAGACAATATTAACACATCGCTCTCTAATATTTCCGCTTCTGGAAATATTAATCGAGATGCAGCAAAACTGAAAAAAGTTATTCGAGTTTCTGCTACCAATGTAATACCTCAAACCACGCCTCATAAATCAGCAAAGCACTTACCATGGTGGACTAAAGAGCTGGCTTCTCTATGCACATTAAAAAAGCGTTCTTTTAATCTTCTACGACGACAGCCTACAACCGAGAACCTTATTAACTTTAAAAAAAATAGAGCTATTTTCAGACGTAAACTTAAAACAACCAAATCAGAATTTTTTGCTAAAATAACCGCCGAAATAAACCCATCCACACCTATTTCAAACATCTGAAAAACATACAATCCCTAACTGGTAATTTCAAAAGTAAAATAATTAGAATAATAAACAATAACAACATTATAACTACCAACTCTATGGACATTGCAAATCTCTTTGGTCAAGAATGGTCCTCCGCCTCTGAAGATGACAATTTCTCTAGTGCCTTTGTTAATGAAAAATCTGAATGCTTATCAGTAGAATTATCCGATATTTATGTCGATCCAGTGGCGGGAAGGGTAGAGAACAAAATTAATATCTTAGAATTGGAATCTACGCTTAACACATTAAAAGATGATACGCCAGGTTTTGACAGTATATCATATCCAATGATTAAAAATATGCCACCTGAGGGGAAAAAGTTCCTATGTACCTTATACAATAAAATCTTCAGTACCGGTTACATCCCTCAAGACTGGAAAGTAGCCACAATCATCCCCATTCCCAAACCAAATAAACCAATAGACCAATTAGAAAGTTACAGGCCAATTTCACTACTACCCTGTCTAAGTAAAGTTCTTGAAAAAACTGTTTCTACTCGGATACTTTGGTATCTTGAGAAAAAAAACTAATAAAATATAACCAAGTGGCCTTCAAACCCTCAAAAGGTACAATGCACTCCCTCTTATATATCGATCACCTAATAACAAACTCTCTATCAACAAAAAACCATATTTCAATTTTATCTATAGATTTCAAAAAAGCTTTTGATCGTATTGGTATGCACATCGTTTGCAATCAACTTAAAATTTGGGGAATGGGCAGTAAAATTATTAAACTTGTAAAATCCTATTTAAGCAGCCGGAAATTTAGAGTAAAAATTCACAACAACTATTCAAATATATTTTCCTTAAATAACGGCATTCCCCAAGGCTCACCTTTGTCGGTGACTCTATTTCTTATTGCATTTAACAAACTAAGCGAAATTATTTCCCAATATAACTCAACAATTAAACATACGCTGTATGCCGACGATCTCTATTTAATTTTCAAAATAAATGATATTGATAATATAAAATCTATTTTACTTAATATTTTTAATAAAATTTCTGATTGGTCCAATAACTCAGGTGCGACTATCTCCTTAAGCAAATGCAAACATCTTCATATTTGCAAAAAACAAAAATGCAATGATTTAAAATTTTATATAGAAAACCATTTGATACCTAACGTATCAGAACTAAAAATTGTAGGTCTATTATTCGATAGAAAGTACAGCTGGAAAAGTCACATTGAAAATTTAAAAAAATCAATATTAATTGGGCTAAACATTCTAAAATTTTTTTCTAACAATAAAAGCTTAGCACATATCAACTCCAAAATCAACATAATACAGAACCTAATATTATCAAAAATCGACTACGGCTTACCAATATACGGAAAGAGCAAATCCAAAACACATTTGCAGCAACTAAATGCGGTCTACCACGCAGCAATTCGTATAGCTACTGGTGCTTTCAGTACAACACCTGTGGCCAATATATTAATTGAAACGGGACTTCCATCCTTAAAAAACCGTTGCAGAATACTCACAATGGGAATTATACCTAAACTATTGTATTCTTATAACTCTCCCATACAAAATGAATTAAAGAATATTCTGAAAAGGAAAAAATGCTCAAAAATTGAATCTGCAATCTCACTTGCCACGGATCTAGCAAAGAAGCAACAAGTTCCACTAAAGATTCCCAAAAAATCAGTTTCTATCTATCCTCCATGGAACTTGTGTAATACTGCAGTTAATCTTACACTTGCAAATTATCCAAAAGAATCAACCGACAATTCAATATTTAGACAAGTATTCCTAGAAATTTCGCTTGACCTACACAACAAAGGATGGAAAATTTACTACACTGATGGGTCAAAAACAAAAAATGCAACCGGTTACGCAGTCATAAATGACAAAAACCAAGTAACAACGCTTGGTAGATTACACCCAGACGCATCTATATTCCACGCTGAAAGTCATGGCATTTTGTCAGCCCTACTGGTAACATCAAAACTTAAGGGCAAATTTTGTGTTTGCTCTGACAGCCTTTCAGTACTAAAAGCCATAACAAATCTCAAGAATCACACTCCAATAATTAATTCCATCAGAGATATTCTAATCAAAAATCGTACAAAACTTCAACTTCTTTGGATTCCTGGCCATGCTAATATTCTTTGCAATAACACAGCTGACAAGGAAGCAAAATATTCAACTATAGCGCCAATAATTACAGCAGACTGGTCCCTAAATAAACAAGATATGAAAAGGTTTCTTAAACAACAGTTCAGTAATATAAACTGTGTAAACTGCAATCAACACTACAATTCAATAAATCCAAATAAAATCAAGGCTAACTTTCCCACGCAGCTAAGTAAAAAGGAAATTACAAAATTTATTCGTCTTCGACTAGGCCACACAAAACTAACCAAAGATTACCTGTTCTCAAAACCAATAATTAAATCAACTTGTCAACTTTGCAAAATATAACAATAGAACACTTTCTTAATAGTTGTCGATATTTTGATAATCACAGGAAAAAACTTTTTTCAAATGACCCTACAGAACTTCTCAAAGCTACAACTACAGAAAATATTATTCTAATAAACAAATTTTTAAAAATAACAAATCTATTTCACATGCTTTAAATATTTTGTATACTAATTAAAAATGTTCGTAAACTTTCCAGCTGCACTTCGTTAAAAATAAAAATAATTCAATTGTAATATACAGTTATTATAATATAAAAAAAAAAAATGTAACAAATTAATTAACAAAGCATAAAATAATATGCATATTTTTTATTTATATTTTAGAAAATTCTTATTTTTGATTTTATTTTTCTAATTTTTTTCTTTTGTTAATATTATTTGTATATAGAATGTTTATTTGTAATAGAATATTATTCAGAAAAAAGAAAAAAAAATAAAAAATTTATTTGTTATTAACGAGCCAAAGACCATGCAGTTAGTGCTCTTAATTCTTTTAAGCATAATATGTTTTTTTTATAAAATTTATATTATGTAAATAAAATAAAAAAAAAATAAAACAAAATTATTTTAAATAACACAGACACTGACAGTTTGATTTACACTAAACAGACAGGTGATTTGTAAGTTGACATACATATATAATGAATATATATTATGTACATATATTATAAAAATATCACAACGTTTTGATATATCGATTATGAATCCCACAATTTATTTAATTTCCCTCTATTGAATAAAAAAGTTCTTGGTCTTTTTAAAGATGAGTTTAAGGAGAAAATTATTGCTGAATTTATAGGATTAAAATCTAAAATGGAAATGAAACACGTGAAAATAAAACTATTAAAAAAACAAAAGGAATAAAAAAATATATTGTCAATAGTTTAACGATAAATGATTATAAAAATTATTTGTTAAAAAATGAAACTTGTTTAAGAGAAATGAAAATATTTACATCACATTTACACATCAATTTGTACACAAAATTTAAATAAAGTAGCTTTAAATTCATTAGATAATAAACGATATGAAAAAGAAGATAAAAGAAACATATATGCTTGGGGCCATTATGCCAATAAGCAATAATTGTAAAAAAAAAGTTGAAAAAATTATGAAAAGAAAAAGAAATCAAGTTTTTGTTAGATAGCTTGGTTTTGATAAAAAATACGATTTATAGATAAATAAAAAACATATTATTTAAACCAATGGAAATAAACTAGTTTCTTTTTTATTATTGTCAATATTTTTCTATATATATACATAGGTGTTATCAACAATATTCTTTAACATTAAAATAAAAATCGATAGAAGTTTGTTTTGTTTTTATTATTCAGTTATACAATATTATTTTGTATACTTTTAATTATGTATTCAAATCAAGGTTTTAAACTTTTTTTAAATTTTTCAGGTAAATATTGAGTCAATTTTAAACTTTAATTAAACCAAAAACTTTTCATATCTTCACCTTAATTTAGAATATTCAGCACAACAATAGCTTAAACTTTTTAAATTTTCAATTAAAACATAACAGATATACTAACCGCTAAGTTTTTAAGCTTTATTTATATATAACTGATCCCAACGTAAAAGTATTCATTTTTTCAACAATAATATTTCTGTATTTAAACCAAACTTTAAAAACTTTTCATATCTTCACCCTATATTCGTTTATACGACAGACACAACCAAGAATATTAGATCAATTTACTGATCGCATTAAAAGTCGCGCCGTATTTTTAATTTTTTTCATATAAACTTAAAATCCAGTTTAATATTAAGTTAATTCAACAAGAAAATTGACACAAACCACTGTAGAGAAATATTAGCTGAAACGGTTAGAAGCTCCTCCTGTACCAGAACAGCCATGTCAAAGCTTTAAAAAAGCTCCTCCTGCATTAGAACCGCCATATCGTGTTTATTTGTGTTATTGTGTTTATCTGCATATTGTGTTTATCAAAGAGATAGAATCTCTATTGTTACAGGTTGTCGTCTGTCGATGGTAGTATTTTAATTGCTGTTAAATTATTTTATACAAGTATTCCAATTACTCTGTTATATAATAAAGACATCATTGAACAGCTGTGTATTAAAATTCATATTCATAATAATTCTAATAAGTCAAATGTAAATAATTTTGTTAAAAAAAATTTATTTGTTATTTTAAGTTATATTCCTCCACAAAGTGATTTTAATGTATATAAACTTCACATTGAAAATATTCATTTTACATTATTAAGTAATTGTAGTGGTGATAATTTGTTTTGCATTTTAGGTGATTTTAATTTAACTTCCATATCATGGCAATATTTTGATAATAATAAAAACAAATTTTTAGTGCATTTTAACGCAAGTTTAAATGATTCATATGTTATTGATTCCTTATTCTCATTTAATTTAATCCAAGCAAATGATATTTTTAATATTTTAAATAAACTATTAGATTTAGTATTTGTTTCTAAGAATATTTTACGTTCAATTATAGAATTTGATATTCCAATTGTAAAGAAAGATTTTTATCATCCGCCATTATTAATTGATTATAAATTTATAAATGAATTGTCAGAACAGATTGTAAATATTCCTGAATTAAATTTTAAATGTGGTGACTTTTTTTCTTTGAATAACTATTTATCAAATGTAAATTGGAATGATATTATTCAGATAAAACTGTTTTTCAAAGATTTCGTAAAGAGTTTGACTTTTTAAACAGTTTTTTATTTTATTTTAGCTTAGAATCTAATATGAAGTCCAACGCCAAATCATTCCGGTTTTCCCTCTGGCATAATTTACAATATTACAACACCTGTTGACATAGAATCTACTTCTAATTTATTTGCTAATTACTTTGAATTGGTTTTTGAAAAATGTGAACCCTCAGATACATCGGTGAGTAGTAACAATATTAATTTAATTCTTGACCTAGGTGTTATGCAACTATCTTACATTGATGTTTTCAACAAAATATGTTTATACGCAATTTTAGTGCTGGCCCAAATGGCATTCCAAATTTATTTCTAAAAAATTGTGCTAATAATATTTCTGCACCTTTATTATAAATCTTTAATAAATCTTTAAGAGAAGGTATTTTTCTTGATTGTTGGAAATATTCTAATATTTTTCCAATTTTTAAATCAGGTTCTAACCTTATTGCTGAGAACTACAGACCTATCGTGAAATTATCTGCAATTCTTAATCTTTTCGAAGCTATTGTTACAGATAAAATTTACTTTTTAGTTAAAGAAAATATCTCAGAAAATCAACATGGCTTTTTAAAAGGTAGATCAACGACAACGAACTTATTGAATTATGTTTTAAAATCTGTGTTCAACTAAGTTTGTCGTGGCATTCAAGTTGATCTCATATTTACAGATATCTCTAAAGCTTTCGATAAAGTTAATTATCAAGGTTCTTTTGGAAATTTTCAGCTCTTGGTATTTATGGGTATTTATACTATGTATGAATGGATACGTTCCTATCTGGTTTATCGCAAACTCTCAATAAAAATTTCTAACTCAGAACCATATTCTTTTCTAGCGACGTCAAGCTTTCCTCAAGGTACTCACATGGGTCCGTTGCTTTTTTACTATAAATGAGTAATTGTGGTTCTGATATCAATAGTTTAATTTTGCCATATGTTGATGATACTAAACAATTCTTTGATATTAAATCTATCGATTACTGTCTTAAACTTCAAGAAGATCTTGTTAAAATCTATAACTGGAGTTGTACTAATGGTTTCATGTTAAATATACAAAAATGTAATATTATGCGGTTCGATAGGACTAATAATTTCATTTAATTTAATTATAAACTTAATAATCAGATTATACATTTATATATACAAACATTTAAATGTATAATGATCAGATTATACATTTAAATGTTTGTATTGTAATCTAGTTCGATCACTCCTTGACATATGCGACTCCAATTTGGATACCATCATACGCTCGGCACGTAAATAGAAATTAATAAGTCAAGTCCAGAAAATATGATTAAATTTTGTTTACGGAAATTTCTTTGGGAGTTCCATGTCACTAGCTACATTGCTAAATGTCAGTTTATTCTTTATCTTCAAACCCTAGTATCTAGACGTAACATAGCTTCTATAATGTTTTTTATGATATTTTGTCAGGTAAAATTAATTGTTCTTCTATTTTAGGTTTATATAATCTATATACAACAATGTGTGATTTTATATCTTGAATCCCATAGAACTAACTATGGTTTTTCAAAACCTATAGTAAATTCACAAAGGCTATTTAATACTTATTCACAAATAATTGATTTTCATTATACATATGCATATTTCATATGTATACATTTTCATTTTCATTATAGAAAAAAAGTCATCAATTACTTGTTATTTAATCATCAAATGAATTAAAGGTTATTTTTTATTGTTTATTTTAAGTTTTAGTTTTAACTTAAAATCTGTAAGAGTTTTTTCCAGTAGATAAATGAAATAAATAAATAAATAAAGATTAAACTTTTAAAAATTTTTTTATTATGACGCTTCACCGGTCATCTTCACCGCACTTCATTTATTTAGTATGTTCTGCACTTCACTTATTTAGTATCAGTTCTGGTACTAGTTATTATAATGTATTATATTTAATTTACTATGCACAATTTATTGATGTATATCAATAACATTTACACTACAAACTTATCCTACTTTGTTTTTATTTACTTTTACCCATAATTCTGCCAAAAAAGTTAACTTGCAATAATTATTCAGCAATTTATTTATTTTTTTTTTTAAATTTGTTGTTATGATTCTAATTCTTTTCCACATCCAACAACAAATTAGTTATTTCCTTATCTACATATTATAATAGCTTATAAAAAGTTATGTTTCAGCAATTATTCAGCGACTTATGTTATTTTTTATTTTTTTAATTTTATTATTTTTCAATAATAGATTATTTCTTGGGGCGTAGGTGGCCTAGTGCGTAAGTTGTAAACACACCCATATGTTGTACGCACCGAGGAAGTGTGGGTCGTAAGAAAAATTCCTCTTAAGCACATTTGCACATTTGGGAATATACTACGAACAAAAAAAATATATTATTTCTTTATCAATTTTTCGTTTTTGTTTATTTTACTCGGTTCTTAACAATTACTCACCTAATGAGATTAATTAGTTTCAACTATAATGAAATGATTTATGTATTTACTAAATTCCAACACGCTATGGTATATATAAATAATGGTCTTTGATGTAGGGAACATAAATCATCTATTAATTATAAATTATTCAACACATATTGATCTCAATAAAGTAAACCAAACGTACAAAAATTTTTTTAACATAGTTTATTTAAATATCCAAAGTTTAAGAAATAAATTAAATAGTGTAGAGACTCTGACAAATAATCATTTTAAAACACGATTCATGTAATTATACTTACTGAAATCTAGGATCATATATCAGAAACTTAATTCTAGAATATTGAAGGGTATAATGCTTATTTTGCCAATAGATAATTCATTTGGAGGAGTTGTAATTTACGTTGATATAAATAGTTACTAATAATACGGTGAAGAATTCTAAAAAATTAACATACTACCAAAACTAAACAAAAGATTAATATATTTGGTTTTTATAGAGCAGATGAAACCTCTATTGATCATTTTATTGAAAATATAGATTGGGTAACATCACAATACAAAAAATGAGAAAAATTCAAAATAAATCTATATTCAAACACTCTTTTGAGCAAAGGTTTTTAATTTGTAACAAGCTTGCTCTAGAATATTCTACTACACTGCATAGCAACTCAAAGACCATTATTGATCATTTAATTTGTGAATATTTAATTTGTGAATTTCATTAAAGTAAATATTAAATTAAATTAATATCAACAGACTGTTCTAATTATCAGCCTATTTCTGTATTACCTAGTTTTTCAAAAGTGTTTGAAAAAACTATTCAAAATAGGCTTAACACTTTTATTAAAAATAATCTTATACCCCACAGTGAAAATCAGTTTGGTTTTGAAGAAAATCTAACACCAAAGTCTCTCTGTCCTTTTAAAACACTTCATCACTAAAAATATTAATAACAGTAAGTTCGTTAGTTGTATATTTCTTGATATAAAAAAAGTCGTCTATTGTGTCGATCATGATATCCTTCTATTGAAACTAAAAAACTAAATTTCACATCAACTCAATTAAATTTTTTCAAATCATATCTTGCAGATCGTAAACAGAAATAACAGCTTTTGAAAAAGAACATGAAAAGATGTTGCGCAAGGATCAATACTAAGCCCATTTCTTTTTAAAGTATCTATTGATGATATCTCTCCTTTGAAATTAAAGGGCTGCATTCAATTATTCGCAGATGATGCGGTAATAAAATATGCAGATAACTCTAAGTACAACACTCATTCATCTATTCAACATGATTTAAAGTTAAAACTTTTTTAAAACTTATTACAGTTTTATTAAATCTAAGAAAACTAAAATACTAACGTTTAAAAATAAGCCACATAACTCTATAAACTCCTTAATAACGTGGATATAGAGTTTGTCAATTACCTAGGTCTATTACTTGATAGTAAATCAAATTGGAGTAAACATATGTAGAGAAAGTAATTAAAAATATAACTCCATACATATTGTTAATAAAAAGCTACAAACATTCTTCTTTATTTAATCAATTTTCATATTACACGCATCATGTATAAAATCTCATATTTCCTACCTTTTAGCCATTTGGATAGAGCTCCACAAAATTACTTAAACAAATTGTTATACCCATCACATTCTTTGTATGTAAACCGATAAATACTTAAGCTTAAAAAATATTATATTACCTGAACTCTTATAAAACAGTATTTAAAATCATTCATAATCAATTAAAACATAATTTTATTCTTACATAATTTTATTCTTACATAATTTTATTCATAATTTTATTCTTACATGTTGTTTTCATATTTCTTACAAAACTTATTTAAGAGGTTTAGATATATACGCATATCTTTATAACTTAAACATTATCTGTTATTATAAAGAGTAATTTTAATATAGTATTATGTGATATAGGGAAAATTATACAAAAAACTTACTTACTAAATATACTTACTAAATATGATTATGCTATTAACATTTACAAATAGATTTTTTATGATCTCATTATCGGAATAATTGCACTTGTTAATGAAATTGGTAGGTAATTCACTAAATTTCTAATCGATAGATTTAATTTTAGTTAATTTTAATAGAGAAGTGGTAGAGTAATGACAAAGTAAGTTCATCATCATTTTTATATTAAAATTTTATTTTGGTGGATTTCCAATTTATTTAAGTATATTTTTGCACAATTGTGCCAGACTCGTGCCCCATAAAGCATAATTGGTTTAAAAATGGTTTTAAAAATTATGGTTTTAAAAATTATGTTTTTATTATGAAAATTTAATACATTTATATTGTTAGACCCTACTAATAAATTAACAAATAAATAAAAACGTTTGTTTTGGTAGATCTTCCAGATCAATAATTATAAATATTCCTCATCATTATTATGATGAGGAATATTTCATATAAAATTGAACAACTATTCAATACTTACACGAACAACAAAATAGTATTTTATAACCAGAGTGGAGTGTTGGTTTACATAGTTTATTGTGATATTTTTCGGGACAATCTTTTATACAATGTTTAATTTATTTATTTATTTAATTTATTTATACACTAAAATGTTTGTAAGATGTTCCATTTTTTAAATTTTAATAATTGGTTGTCGAAAATAATATTACCTAGAAGTAAGTTTTAAAGATTTTGTATCGTTTGAAAAAAAGTTCTAATAGTATAAATATAATTTATAGCCCTGAGGAAGTCTTAAATAAAGACGAAACGCTGGTGAAGAGGTAAAAAATAAATTGTGTTTTATTAACGTCTTAATACCAGGTTCTAAAATAAAAAATTACATTCCTCAACATAATAGTTGTATCTTCTTTATTTTACATTATTCCTTAAAGGTTAATGTAAATTTTAATAATATTTTCATAAATTATTTCATAAAATATTAAATATTGAAATCTAATACCTAACTTTTAAATTAAGAAAAAGAAACGAATGATTAATTTTCGTACCACTAGTACTAATAATTACATTTATGCATGTTAATATAAATCTTGAATCAGCATAATGTCTGATAATATTAAATTTAGCATAAGTTACCATAAATTAAAATATGTAGGTTGAAAAATTATTTTCATAATAAGTTGTTGAAAAGGTAATATTATTTTGTTTTGTCGTGATATGTTTGAGTTGCGGTTTATGAGAACATATAACAATCTAATATAAATATTCGTTTTGTGAACTATACAGCCAATGTGATTCTTAGATGTGAGCCGAGGATCAAGTAATATCTAGATATTTAGAATTTTCAATCCAATTTATATTTTACGTTTTGTAAATTAAACAGTCTTCAGGTCTGTAGCGAGTCGATCTTCTACATGTGAAATAGCTGGCTTTGGTCTTTGCTGCGTTGAGTGTGATTTTCCAATCAGTAAATCACTTATCGAAAGTATTTAATGCATTTTGTGATTTGCTTTTAATTATTGCTCCAAGTTTACCAGATGGTATATCTTATGGCTATATCGTTTTCAAATACAGATCCTATACAATTATTGATTTCAGGGAGATCTGAAGTATATAAGTTATATAGAATGGGACTTAGAACATAACCCTGGGGTACATCTTTGTTTAATTTGAAACTGTTTGGTTTTATTTTGTCTATGTAGACTATATAAGATCTGTTATCCAATAAACTTTCTATTATTTTTATTAGATATGTAGGAAATTTTAGTAAAGTTAATTTATGAATAATACATGCCATACGCTATTAAACGCAGCTTTTACATCGAGGGTTATCATACCTATTGATGAATCATATCTATTGTAACTTAGTTTAAAACAAGAATTTGAAAGTAATCTGTTCGATTACACTATAAGGTTGTATTTTAATGCATGTATTTGAAATATTATCCATTACTGGTAGCCTTTTATTTTTGAACGTGATCAAAATGTATCTGATTTCTTCAATTATGATCATTTTATTGTGTGGTATTGCAACAATCATTTATGTTGTTTGATGAGCAGAATTGGGAAGCGTTTGTGTCATTTGTGGGTTGATTAGTATTTTTTTTAGAATAGAAGTGACTACCAATAATTTAAGCTTTTCCTAACGATGTGACAAATTTATTTCCATTTATAATCAAATGTGGTTGTGGTTTTATTTTTTAATAATTTACTGATTTCCCAGTAAGTTTCTAATCAATACTACTGATTTCCCAGTGTATTTCTAATCAATAGATCGCATCTAAGATTTCTATATTTTTTGATTTCAAGATTAATTATGTTAGTAAAAAATTCTAATTGTTTTTAAGAGTGCTTTGTATAAGAGTACGTATCCACATTTTGTATTGCCATATGTATCTATACAAAAATATTTATGACCGTTTTTGGAACTATGTTGATTTCTTTGTTAGACAACAGGTGATCTACACAATAAATGTAGTTAACACTATCAGTATAATTGTAATTTGAAAACTTTTCATTGATATAGTTACGGAAAACAGTTCAGTTAGCATTTGTAGCATAGTTTTGATTTATATATGAAGATTCGGTTTATCACTTGTGGTGCTGTGGGGTGCACTTCGATATGATTCTTAAATTATTTGCAATAATAATTTATAGTTTTTTTCTTTTAATTTCATTTTGTCTAATTTTGAGTTTAATTGTTTTTTATTTTATTAAACATATTTCTTCGTTATTTTCGGAAGAGTTTTTTTTTTTTGCAACAACTGAATAATCGTATTTGATTACATAATAATAATCAACTAATACTAATACTAATATCGACCATTTAAAACTTAGATTATGCTACATTTTGCTAATAATTTGAATGTACATTCGTCAGCAAATAAAATTCAAAATTACTATCTAAAATCAGGGTGGACAGCTGACGTTGATTCGAAAATAAAATAAATATTGCTTGTTTAACATTTTATTTTTTAAAAACAAAGTAAAATATATTGTAGATCCGTAATTCATTCATTTATATGAGGGAAATTGATGGTGCTGTTAGAATTGAAAGAAGCTGGTTTGAGGATTTAGATTCCCTTTAATTTAATTTTCAATTTTATTTTTTCAACTCAAAGTATTTATACTCTATTGTTTTATAATATCAATAATTTTTATTTTTTTGTTATATGAAGATTACTTTTAGAATTGTAATTTGTAGTTTTTTTGTTTTTGCTAAGGTAGGTGGAAATCATCCAAAGACATTATAGAGGAATGAAACGATCACTAGTATTCTATCAGTGTGTGGGACTTTAACCCATTTAACACCTGCACCCATTTTTGATCAAACAATAGGTTATACGGTCTCTTTAGTACTCATGTACTGTCTGGTCAAAGGAAGATGAGTTATGTATCTATGAGAATGAAAAAGAGAATGCAAATTAACTTGAAATTGGCAGGCATATTGTGAAGTAAGTTATTAATATTTAGCTTCAATCTTTGCACGTTGTAAATGTAAACATCACCAATTCAGAGGAGCACATAAGGTGGGAGATAGTCCCACATTTGTGATGTTCGTAGTACAAACGAATTTCCATAAGCCGAATTATGCCATCTGGGATTACTGTCGGACGGAGACTCAATGGCGAAATCTTAAAACGTTCATTGGGATCGTGTATTAGACGAATTGCTCTGTTTTGCAGTTTATTGAGAAATACTAATGCCTTTTGTAGGCTCCCGGCCAAATATGTGCATTGTACTCTATCTTTGGTCTTATATATGTTTCATAGATGTTAAGGAGATCAGAAGATAAAAAGAAGGCTTTACAATGATATCGGAAACCCATACACCTAGCTGCATTTTTAGCTGTACTAAGAATAGGGTTGGACCAACTTAACTTTTAATTTACCCCCATGCCGAAGATGTTGCACTCATCAGCATATTGTAAACTTTGCTTTGAAAAGTTAAGGTGGAAATCGTGTTTCTTTCTCAAGAGACTAAACGGCACTCTGCTTTTTTAGAGTTAAAATCAACCCTGTTAATTTGGCCCTAATATGAAATGTTAGCTAAATCGAGATTTAGCTCAAGTGAAGTAGAATATTTACTTGCGTAATCTTCATAAGAAGCAACGATCGTGCTGTCGTTTGCAAAATGTGGATTGAATTGGAAGTTATACTTAATAGATCATTTATAAATATTAGGAAAAGTGTTGGGGAATAAATCCTTGCTTTAATTTTGAATTGGTCGGAAGAGTAACCATTGACCAAGACACGAGTCGAGCGATTCGAAAGAAAATCTTCAATCCATTTTAGAAGTACACCACCGATGTCCATTGCTTTGCATTTAGTAATTAAAGCAGTATGCTAAACTTGGTTAAAATCGTTAGAAATATCCAAAGTAACAACATCAGACTCTTCCGAATCGTGGAGGCAATGATTTTTACCCAAAAGTAGTGAAATATTTGACTGGAGTACTTATATTTGTAGACGACACTGTTAGAGACATAACTTATAATAGGGTGTTCAAAATTGAGGTATCATTTTGATTTTGCCGCCATTTTTTTTCTACCTGTAATTTTTATACGAGGTTTCTTTAGGTATATTCTAAATACATTCCGGTTAGTTAATATGGAACGTTACACGAAGGAACAACGTGTTTTTGTTATTACAACATTTTTTGAAAATGGTAAAAGTTTTCAAAATGTAATTAGGAAATTTCGAACAAAATTTGGTAGAGAAAATGCTCCAACAAATTCGTTTCTTGGGCAATCGAAAAACAAGAAGAAAATGAGAATTTTTTTAACAAAATAATCTTCACCGACGAAGCTCATTTCCAGCTCAATGGCTACGTCAATAAACAGAATTGCCGCATTTCGGGTGAAGAGAATCCAAGGGTTATCTTAGAGCAACCAGTACATCCAGAAAAAGTTACGGTTTGGTGTGGTTTGTGGTCAGGAGGAATCATCGGACCATATTTTTTGAAAACGCAAATGGAAATGCGATTACGGTCAATGGAAATCGCTACAGGGAGATTATCCGAAGCTTTTTGTGGCGGGAAATTGATGATTTAGACGTAGAGAATATGTGGTTTCAACAGGACGGTGCCAATTGCCACACAGCAAGAGAAACAATGGATCTTTTGAAAGAAAAGTTCGAAGATCGCATTATTTCTCGTAGAGGAGGAGTGATGTGGCCACCAAGATCGTACGATTTGACACCGTTGGATTTTTTTTTGTGGGGTTTTGTGAAATCGAAAGTGTACAGCAATAATCCCACAACAATTCAAGAGCTTAAAAACAACATTATCGAGCAGATTTCAACCATTGAGAACAGTTTATTGAACAACGTGATTCAGAATTTTGGTAAAAGATTGGAAGCCTGCCGAAGTAGTAGAGGGGGCCACTTGGCCGACATAATTTTTCATTATTAACCGGAACCTATTTGTAATAAATTAAAATAAAAATATATTTAATATTTCAAAAAAAAAGTCTTTGTACCCGTACGATAGGATCGGGTATAATAAAATTACTCCTCCGTTTGTAACACCTCGAAATAAGCGAGCTAGATATACCTTCAAAGGTATGGATCGGATCAGAAAAAAATTCTAAGACTTTTGAGCCATGTCCGTCCGTCCGTCCGTCCGTCACCACGCTAACTCAAAAACTAAGAAAGCTAGAGTCTTGAAATTTACACAAAATATTCTGGGAGGTTCCCTATTTTTTTTGGTTGAGTTTGGACTAAAACTTAGGGTAGCTCTCGAACACCTAACTTTTAGATCCCGACATTTTTTTTGAAATAGAGCTATGAAATTTTAACTGCTGATAGATCTCACAAAAATATTAATTTTATTTTTAATAACTTTTTTTTGTAGCCCCACCCGTTACGGAGCTACAGCTCCCCAAAGGTTCAAAAAAGCTCTATATTTAAATTGTTATAGCACAAGTTGTATAAGGTATATCTTCATTTTGAAAACGCCAAACGATTACTACTTTTATTATCTTTAAAAGTATATATACAATAAATATATATTTGTAGCATACGGTGTCTTAATTTACCGTTATGCGAAACTCAAATTTTGAAAAATCCTTTAACCCTTCTATCTTCTAAACGGTTTAAGTTGGAAACTTGAAATTTTGACAGAAGTTAGATCTTTTAAAATAAGTATGAGTCATTTCAGAAATTTTTTTTGTATCATCCCCCGTTTAGGAGTTGTAAGGGGTCAAAAACTGAAAATTTCCTATTTTTAAACACCTGTAACTTGAACAGCTGTTAAAATTTTTTTGAAGTAATACACAAAACTTAAAGCTTCAACATTATACTCTTACTTCTGTTAACAACTTTTTTTAATAATACAGGGTTACTTTATAATTGACGAAAGTGTTACTTGATTTTTTCAAATTTTCTAACAAATTTCTTCAACAAATTTTTTGCATTTGTTTTATTCGATAATTTGAAATTGTTGATGATATAATGCGTAGTATAAAAAAATGTAAATAAATAAACAACATAACGGTTGCTTGAAGAATTTTTATTTATATGATATTGATATACATACTTATATAATATCATGTTTATTTACATATCGTATATGCCACTAGTGAGTGAATTATAAGAGTATATATGTATATTATATAGTGCCGTATTTACATACATATATGTATTTTATTGTACTTATAAGAAATTATTCTGTCAATGGAATATTTAAATATAATATAATATAATATTTAAAATTATATTTACTATTTTGTACTAAGTAAATTTAATATACATTTACCGCTTAGTATTAAATGGTACTATAGAATATTTGAAAAAGTTTTGGATTGATAATCGTTATGTGGAAGTTTAGAATCTGCTTTTAAAGAATGTACATATAAACATATAGTTTGAATATATGTACAACCCATAGTACTAGAAATTATAAAATTCACTCAAATTATTTTAAAATACTAAAATATTAAAAAAATAATATTGTAAGCAGAGTGACAGGCTGTGAACATACTAACGGTTCGTACGGGTATCTAAGAGTTGACAAAGTCAACTGTATTCTTCCTCGTTTTTTATATCAACCACTTTTTAATAGCTATTTGGATTTTACAATTAAAAAATTCTATATTTTTAAATACCTCTAACTTAGACACGAGCTGTAAAAATTTATCGTTAGTAAGACATAAAAATTGAAGCACCAAACTAGTAATTGTGGTAATTGATAGCGAAGTAATTTGAGATCAATTCTAATAATATACGATATTATATTCCCACCATGTTCCCATTTTCCTAACTTTTCCATTATATCCCCATTTTCCCAGCATATCTTGTTGAAACATTTACTTTTCAGTAAGCAGTCAGGATTATCACTTCTAACCGCTTTTGCACATTTAGCAAAAAAAAACAAATACAAATACGACTAGTTAAGTTTTTGTTTAGTGCTTTCTAACGTTTCGTTTTAGCATACAAATTTTCTTTTATATTTTGTTGTGGAAAACCCTGTAAACAAAATAAGACTTATTTTTTTTTTATATACATTTCAATTTAATTTTTATAATTCTATTTTCTTTTTTTTGTTTATTTCTGTCGTTTTTAAGTGAATTTTTTTTTCATATCAAATAAGAAATTGAAATGCATTTAGTATGCATGAAAAGAAATCCGTGTATAAATATATTGTGACGTGAATAAGATGTTAAAGAAAAGTTTTATTGGTGTTTGCTGCAATTTGCACCAAAAGAATTTTCATATAATAATCATTTCAATTTTTTATAAGGAAAGTTTTATTTGTCTGCTTGTTTTTTTGTTTGTTTCTTTGCAAAATTGGAAATTTCAGATACATGATACAGAGAAAAAATATTTTGTTTTACCATCCTTATTCTCTACTAAGTCGCCCATTATTCTTATTAGACTATAACTTCATATTTTTGAATTATTATTTTCGGTAAGCCATTTATTACTCTATACAGCTGAGTTTGAGATTATGAAAAACAAAATAATATCTATTATATTAAATATCTATCTGGTCCAAAAATTATTTATTTATATTGCAATATAAACTACTACACAATATAAATTAGTGCGATATAAATATATTGAATATGACCTGGACAGATTTTAAATTCAAAGCTTTCCATTTGAAAGGACAACGAATTAATCACTAAGTCATTGGTCGGGTGAGTAAATATTACTAAACTTTAGAAACCAAAATTAAAAATTTACCTACATTTCCAAAAAAAAACTTAGAAGTCTAAATTCAAGAGACGTAATAAGAGATACTAGATAAAAAGATGAACTTTCTAAAATTGTACTTTATTTTTTGCGCAAATCGCGAAAAAAAAAAAACCTGTTGATTAGCAATACAAGACTTCGTAATTTAATAAAAATAAGAAAACATTTCGAAAACAAAGTTTGTTGAGGCACATGTTTAAACAAAGAACAATTAAAAATTTTAATTTCATCCCCCGTTCTCTAATTTTTTTATAACTACCAATTTGATTACTGTCAAATCCATTAAGAATAAAATTTTAGAAATCCATTTTACATTTTTTAGTATAATTTAAAAAAAAATCTTGTTTTAAAAACTTTTTTTTTACTGTGTTTATTTAATAGGGACTATATTAAGATTTTTGGTTAGTTTTTGTTGTTTCAAAAGTGAGAAAAGTGAGAAAAAAATAACATGTGTTAAGTGTGTTGGTAGCACTGAACAATTGTCTTTTTAAAAAAATGTGCCAAAGAAAACAATTTTATTTTTACTTTTATATTCTCTTTTATTGGCATTTAACAATCATGAAGACCAAAAGTATTACTTTATTAAAAAGTTTTTATCCTTGGTATAAAACAATAAAATAAAAAAAATAAAAGAAATAAAAAACCTGAAAAAGCTTTTAAAAATTGATTCTGCAATTCTGCAATATAAATTGTATCATGTCTATGTTCTCTAATGTCACAAATACTAAACTAACCGTAAATTATTTTTATTTTTTGTTGTTTTTAAATTTGGTATCTCATTTTTTCGGGAGGAAAAAGAAAAAAAAAACACATTTTAAGAAAGAATATGAATTAAATTGTATATATGTATATATAAAAGGAGTAGATGCATAGGTGTTTATTATATACCTAAATCTGAATACTTAAAGTTTTAAAAAATTTAAATTATTATAATATTTTATCCTTATGTAACTGTTCTTTTAATTTTAGAAATTTTAATAAAAAAACGACATAAAAATTCTTTAAACACCATAGCCTAGATATAAAAGGTTTGTTAGCAAATTTTAGCTAAAAATTTTATAAAAAATATTTTTAAACATCCGATTTCACTTTTTACCGGTCACGATTACAAATTTTTAAAATATTTCAACTGAAGTGAACTGTTATATAAAATATTTAAAAATTGTTCAGAAAACAACTATTGAATTAATTAATTATTCTATGAACAGAATGAGCGTAGGCACCTATAACCTAAATATAAAGTTGCAAAAGATCAAAAATACTCGTATATCTATCAAGTTTCTTCAAACACAATATCAATCATAGCAACCATTATTTTTTTTTATTCTTTTCTTTTTGTCTTTTTTTTGTCTTTCTTTTTTTTAGGTCATTTATTATTCATGTTTGATTAAGCTTCAGTTTCTTGAATCATTACTATACAGTTGATTATCCTATACAAAAATTATTATATTTATGTATGTTTCATTTGATTATATAATATTAAGATATGATATTATACTAATTACATAATATCATATTATAAGTATATAATTATTTTTTATATATATATATATATATATAAGAAAAATCTATAGTAGCTCTTTATTAATTTATATGAATCCAGATTCCAGTCGGCATTTGAACACGAGCGCTTTCGAATGAAAGGCAGATGCTTTAACCACTGCACCATTTGGATGCATTATTGCAACTATTACATTAACATAATATTTAATGGCTGCGTTATATTCAAATACAAAGAATATAACAACTAAATAAAATAAACGAATGTCAACAGTCAAAGAGAGAAATTCTGCATTAAGGTTAAAAGTTGGCCAACTTTTGTGTGATGAATGCGATGGCTAGTTCACTACTATTTTTATTGTATATTTTGGTTCGAAATAGTATTTCTGTCTGGTGGATAAGCTCATTATGTTTTATTATATATTTTTTAGAAGAGAATTCGTGACTAGAATGACGAAAATAAAAAAAGAATTACTTAATTTCGATTCATTTTGAAAATTATCATTATTTTTATTTAAAATATTGCGGTTGTTTTCTTAGACTTTTTGCCGCAAAGAAATTTTTTTAGATGAAAAATTAAAATCAACGGCCTCTGTTTTTGAATTTAAATAAAATTTTATTTAATAAGGAAAAGTTTTTAACACAATAGTGCTAAATATATTATTAATGAAATTTTTGGGTTTCATCTTTATAAAAAAAAATTTATCCGTCAATAACAACACGCCACGTTTAGAATTATTTTTTAATTTTAAGACTCTCGGGGATACAATGGTAAATGTTTTACCCACGTAGGACCAAATGACTATATCTGAAAGATACTTGGTGTTACCACGTTCCCAAAAATACATATCCTTAATGGCGTATTTTATCCTTTAAGTACGAAAAGGACATTTGAAAGCATCTTTGTTGTTTTAGTGTTTTTATATAAAAACTGTTATATCTGATAATCTGTAAGATATATATATATTCGGTTTTTTATCTTATAAGATAGTAATTTGAAAAATATTTTAACAGTTATTTGGTGACGATAGGTGTTGCCGTTCTGGAGATATTGTAGCCCAAAGTTGAAAATTTTTGAATAAAAAAACAATCTTTTTTATTTTTCTTTAAAAACCAAATATCTCATGATTTTACCAAAAAAACTCCCCCAATATTTATACACTGTTGAAAAGGTTTATTGTTTTTCTATAATTCGTACATACATATTTTGTGTCTATATCGTAAAGTTGATATGAAATGCAAATACCGATACAAACATATGTCATTTTCAAAACCCGATTCTTAAATATATTAACAATTATCAATTCCAAAAAAAAAAACTCTTAGACTATGTTTAAATAAGAGGATATGACTTAACTTCCGCAGATATAAGGTTCATAGAGCTTATATTGTCTTAAATGGGTTAGTCATAAAATGTTTAAGCCAAACTCTTCAAGGCAAAATCCCCAAAAATAAAACCACCATCAAGAATAATATTCTTTATGCATTTAAAAATGATAAAAAATATATCATATAATATAGTATAATATACATATATATATAAATATTCTTTAAATTTTGTATCCAACTCTAAAATCCCTCCTAATAAACAATCTCACATAATACATATATGTTTATAAATATTCTGGAAAAAAAAGCGTATAACTTTTTTGGTATTGGCGATCATTTAAATTTTTCAAATTATCGAAAACAATTCAACAGTTTTAATATGTTTTTGATAAAATTTAAACAATAATCAAAATGTTGTAGAATACTTCTTAATGTAATTGGCATCAGCCCTATAAAAAATTAAATAATTTTATGCATACATATTAAATATGATGAGTTTATAATTCAATAAAATAAAAAAAAAAACATTCCAAGATCTTCAACAAAAATTTTTTTAGCACATTTTCAAAATATTTTCAAAAATATGTGCTGATTAGTCGTTCGTCCATTCGTCCGTCTGGGTGTTTACAAAACTTCTACACCATTTCTGTAACCCCACCCATTATTGAGTTATAGCCCTCAAAGTTGGAAAAAGTCCTATCTTAAAATTGTTCTAACACAGCTTCTTTAAAGTTTATTTTCAATTTACAAATGTTAAACGATAGCTGGTTCTATAAACTTTATAAAATAAATATGTGGCTTTTTGATGCGGCATTTTAATATACCGTTATGTGAAACTCAATTTTGCCGTTAAGTGAAACAAAATTTGGACCCCTTCTATCTTTCAATCGGTTTAACTTAGAAGCTTGAAATTTTTAGAGTTACATCTTTGAAAATAAGTACGAGCCATTTCAGGAAATATTTTTGTCTCGTCTTCGTTTAGGAGCTGCAAGGGGTTAAAAACATAAAATTTTCTATTTTTAAACACCTGAATACCTGTCCACATTTTTTTTGAATTAATATATAAAAATTAAAACTCCAACATTATATTTTTGTTTCTGTTAACAATTTTTCTTAATAATATAGGGTTACCTTATTTGAAAGTTGGGTTTGATTTTTCTCAATTTGTCTTATTGTTTTTATACCCGTACGATAGGATCGGGTATAATAAAATTACTCCTCCGTTTGTAACACCTCGAAATAAGCGAGCTAGATATACCTTCAAAGGTATGGATCGGATCAAAAAAAAATTCTAAGACTTTTGAGCCATGTCCGTCCGTCCGTCTGTCCGTCCATCCGTCCGTCAGCACGCTAACTCAAAAACTAAGAAAGCTAGAATCTTGAAATTTACACAAAATATTTTGGGAGTAATTTGTAGGTTCCCTATTTTTTTTGGTTGAGTTTGGAGCAAGCCTTAAGGTAGCTCTCGAATCCCCACATTTTTTTTGCAATAGAGCTATGAAATTTTAACTGCTGATAGATCTCACAAAAATATTAATTTTATTTTTTATAATTTTTTTTGTACCCCCACCCGTTACGGAGCTACAGCTCCCCAAAGGTTCAAAAAAGCTCTATATTTAAATTGTTATAACACAAGTTGTATAAGGTATATCTTCATTTTGAAAACGCCAAACGATTACTACTTTTATTAGATTTAAAAGTATATATACAATAAATATATATTTGTGGCATACGGTGTCTTAATTTACCGTTATGCGAAACTAAAATTTTGCAAAATCCTTTAACCCTTTTATCTTCTAAACGGTTTAAGTTGAAAACTTGAAATTTTGACAGAAGTTAGATCTTTGAAAATAAATATGAGTCATTTCAGAAATTTTTTTTGTATCACCCCCCGTTTAGGAGCTGTAAGGGGTCAAAAACTGAAAATTTCCTATTTTTAAACACCTGTAACTTGAACAGCTGTTAAAATTTTTTTGAAGTAATACACAAAAATTAAAGCTTCAACATTATACTCTTACTTCTGTTAACAACTTTTTTTAATTACTTTATAATTGACGAAAGTGTTACTTGATTTTTTCAAATTTTCTAACAAATTTCTTCAACAAATTTTTTGCATTTTGTTTTACTCGATAATTTGAAATTGTTGAGGATATAATGCGTAGTACAAAAAATGTAAATAAATAAACAACATAACGGTTGCTTGAAGAATTTTTATTTATATGATATTGATATACATACTTATATAATATCATGTTTATTTACATATCGTATATGCCACTAGTGAATGAATGATAAGAGTATATATGTATATTATATAGCGCCGTATTTACATACATATATGTATTTTATTGTACTTATAAGAAATTATTCTGTCAATGGAATATTT
This sequence comes from Poecilobothrus nobilitatus, assembly GCA_947095535.1. Lineage (NCBI taxonomy): Eukaryota > Metazoa > Arthropoda > Insecta > Diptera > Dolichopodidae > Poecilobothrus > Poecilobothrus nobilitatus. Next base: position 266,942,807 of record OX352772.1, read on the forward strand.
AAATATAATATAATATAATATTTAAAATTATATTTACTGTTTTGTACTTAGTAAATTTAATATACATTTACCGCTTAGTATTAAATGGTACTATAGAATATTTGAAAAAGTTTTGGATTGATAATCGTTATGTGGAAGGTTAGAATCTGCTTTTGAAGAATGTACATATAAACATATAGTTTGAATATATGTACAACCCATAGAACTAGAAATTATAAAATTCACCCAAATTATTTTAAAATACTAAAATATTAAAAAAATAATATTTTAAGCAGAGTGACAGGCTGTGAACATACTAACGGTTCGTACGGGTATCTAAGAGTTGACAAAGTCAACTGTATTCTTCGTTTTTTATTAAAATTAAAATGACACCTCAATTTTGAACACCCTATATAAAGAACGATGCAATCATATTTTAGACATTGACAAAAATTATTAAATGATAGTAGGAGTATCTGAAGAATATAGCGGAGGAGACATAAAAATGAAGTTGTTAGTCTAAAATACTTTTATTTATAAAGATGAGGTGAAATATATAAGGGGTTATAAAACTAATAAAAGTAATTATTCATATAATGCGATAACTGAAATTAATTTGGAAGATTACAAATATATATTAAGTGAAGGTAAAATCAAAGTTGGATGGAATAAATGCAAGGTATATGAAAGCTTTGATGTTAGAAAATGCCACAATTGCTATGGATATAATCATAAAAGAAGCCAGTGTTCTGCGCAAACGAAAGTTTGTAAAAAGTGTAGAGGTGAACATCTGATGATTATGACTGAAAATGTGTAAACTGTATTAGAACAAATGAAAAGCTTGGATTAAACCTGGATATAAATCATAGGGTGGATGATAAAATTTGCCCTACTTTGAGTAGAAAAATTCTGTAGAAAAAATGAAATATTTTTTAGAGAGAGAAGAGGTGTTTGGAGAACTTAATAGTTTTATGTTGAATATACAGGGTATCACTGGGAACTTTGCTGAGATTGAGGAACTAGTTTTAAAAACCTGTATAACTTTATTATATTAACAGAAACCCATATAATAGACAATGTTGATTTAAGAGAAGTTTTTATAGATGCTTATAATTTGTATTTATGTTATTCTAATTGCAGACATACGTGTGTAGTTGCAGTTTATGTTAGTAAAATACTAAATTCTGATTTTTCTTATACTCTTGCAATTGAAAATAAGCTATGGACCCTAGTGCTAAAAACAAGAATCCAAAATATAATAGGGAATATCGTAACTCTATATAGATCACCTGCAATGATTGTTAGCGATTTTGTGTGATCTCTAGAAAATTTCTTGGAGAACAACATGAAGTTTGGAGAAAATCATATAGTATGCGGGGATTTTAACGTTGACTAAAACCCTGAAACTAATGATAAAGGGAAAATTAACGAGTTGATAAAAGATTTCGGATTGAAGCAATGATAAGTGAACGCGCGAGTATTACAAATAGGTGCAAAACAATTGTAGATTACGTATTAGTAGATCATTTCATAAAAGTTATTGTATTAGTTAATAAAAATTTGGAACATATCAGATCATGAGACGTTATGGATAAAATTAAGATGTAAGTCCGAAAATTTAAAATTGGCAAATCAGTTTTCTTATATATGTTATAATAAGGAAATTTTCCTTGATGAGTTGGCTAAGAATAATTTTAATAGCTTATTTAATAATATAGATGATATAAATATGAATAGTATTGCATTTGTAGAAGAAATACAAGAAGCGTTAAGTAAGCTACCTAAAACAATTACAGTCAAACCAAACACTGTAGAATGGTTTAATGAAGAATTTCTAAAGCATAAAGAAGAAAAAAGTAGATTATATAGAAACTTTCATCTATCGAAATTATATAATGAGCAATGGAAAGAATATAAAAAAAGTAGAAATAAGTACAAGAAAGACTGCAATATAGTAAGAGATACTTATATCGAAAATAAAATTTATGAAAAAGGGAATAATCAAAAGGCTATGTGGAAAGCAATGAAAGGTTATGTTTTAAAGAATGAAAAGCGAGAGATAAATGAAGTAATTATAAATTACACAAAAGTTATTTGTGAAATTGATATAGCCACCAAATTAAATAAATATTTTATTGATAGCATTTGCAAAATAAATGATGATATTCCAATTGTTAGGTATAATGATAATATTAGTTACTTACAAAATGAATTTAAATTTAGCCAAATTGATTTTGGCGAACTAGAAAAAATAATTAAGAATATTCCTCAAAAAAGCGACCTAATGGAATATTAATTAAGACTGCAAAGATACTGTTTTCCCTGTCTAGTTAAAATTGTTAACAGTTCACTAAATGAAGGCAAATTTCGACATCTATGCTTCTACCATAATATCAGTTGAAAAAATTGTAAATTGTATGAAAATATGAGACCCATCAACACATTGACCCTTTACGAAAGTTGTAATTATCCTTTCAGAAAATAAAAACTAAAATAATATAAAAAATCAAAATTTAAAATTATTTAAGATTAATTATCTTAAAAAATTTAATAAAAAAAGAAAAACAATTCTCAAAAAAATAAAAATAAAAAAGCAATATAACTACCGATTGCACCCTCTCAAGGACAGCAATCATGCCGTCGAAAAAAAAAAACTTATTAACAGAGTCAATAAATGTCAGATTTAAAGAAATCCTAGATAAAAGTGATAATAAAGACCAACAAAAATCTGCAAGTGAGAGAGCTTTAAAGAGAGCTTTAAAAAAGTTTCTTCCTTCATCATTATCTAGTTCACCAAGAGACAACTCAGACTACTATAGTTCATTGATGGATTTAACCAATGAATACAGCGAAACCGAAGAAGATACTAACGGCAAATCAGAGCCAAAAATTGTTGAAATTCACGAACAGGATACATTTAACGTGCTTAACCTCAAAAAACTATCAACAAAAAAGACAAAATGGAGAAAAAACTATTAATGCTTCGCACGAAAGAGGTCAAAAAATGCCCCCAATAAATATGTAAGACACTAGAGTTGATAAGTTAAAATGTCTCATAAAAAACAAATTAGAAATAAAAAATTTTGTTATAAAAGAGCACAATGACAAACACTCATCGCTGTATACATACAGTATTGAAGATTTTAAAAAACTCGTGCTTTACTTGAAGAGGGTAAAATAGATCACTTCAGATTCACACCCAAAACTGAAAAAAAGAAAACCTTAATCCTAAAAGGTCTGAATAGTTTATACGTACCTGAAGAAGTTCTTCACTACTTAAAAGAACGTGAAACAGGAAATGTAAAATTTGAAAAGGTTACACGATTAACCATCAAATATTCAATTAACAATGGAATAACTCTACCACACTATATCGTTCAAGCTTCAGCTGATAGCTTGACAAACAAAATAATGAAGATTAAAGTACTAGATTTTCAAATTGTGCGATGGGAAAAATTAATAAGATCCAATAATTTACAATGTACCAAATGTCAACGATTCACACATTCAGCGGCTAATTGTTCCATGCAGTTGAGATTTGTTAAGTGTGGCGAAAATCATAGCCCAGATCAGTATTCAATTTTTTCAGAAGACCCGATAGATAAGTTATACTACAAATGATACAGCAAATGTCCGGTTTACATAAAAAAAATGGAGCTTCGCCAAAAACTTAGAGATAATTCAAAACAAAATATTGTAAGTAAACAGATAAATTCCAATTTTATTAATAAAAATGTATCATATTCTAATGTTGTAAAAAATAACACAAATCGTAATAATTCTAATCTCAAAAATAACAATAATAATTCTAATAATATTAATTCTAATTTAAACACCAATAATAGCAATGACAATATTTTAATTGAAATAAAAAACATTTTATTGAATATGCAAAATGAAGCAATTACACTTAAAAAACAAATTAATCAAAATTCGAACAATATAAAACTTTGCATGGAATCTTTAAAAATTAAAAACAAATTCATAAATGAACATTAACAATAGTAAAAAACATTAACAATAGTATTGATAAAAATAATATCAATAAACGTCAATTCACTAATCTCCAACAATAAAAAGCTTTCTCTTATGCACTTTGTAGAGTTCAATAAACCTGACATAATTTGCATGAACGAGACAAAATTAAAACCAACTAACCACATATCATTGGATAATTATGACATAATTAGAAATGATCGAAATATCGATATTGATGGCGGGGGGGTTGCCATATGCATTAAAAAATGTTTTCAATTTGATATTGTAAATAATAGCATCTTCGACAATTTTTTATGTATCGAACCATGCATTATATCATTACAATTAAAACAAAGAAAAAAATTATTTATAATTTATATTTATGCATCAAATAGAAATTCACATAATTTTATAACAGAACTAGAAAAAATATTCGAAATTTTAAATATTTCGAATCTCAATAATTTTTATATATTAACTGGCGACTTTAATGCCAAACATACTTCTTGGTTAAACTGTGTTAACAATACTCGAGGCAATCAATTATACAAATGGTTACAAGACAACAAAATCTTATACAATAGTAACTTACTTTTAACTGATGCACCAACACTTCCGCGTCCAAATTCTTACATTGATTTAGTGATAACAGATATTAGAATAAAAATTTGTTTTGAAACAAATCAAAACAAACTCACCACCCTCCCATACGATAGTGACCATATTGCCATTTACATTTCAACGTCACTCAATAATGAAGAGCTTTTATTGCAGGATTTACCAAGTCATACTAATAAATTCATATTTTCAAAAGTAAACTGGAGCAAATTCCGAAGTAAATTAAATTCAAACTATTTTTCTAAATACAACTCCAACAATTGCAATAAAATTTTCGATAACTGCAATTTGTCTAACCAAAATGTAGATTATCATCTTTTACAGTTGAACGAAATAATCTTTAAAACTATGGATGAAGTTATACCAAAAATTAAAAATCAAAATAATTTAAAAAAATTTTACTCAGTAAAGTTAAAAATTCTTTTAAATAAAAAACACAACCTCATGAGCGATATACATAAGATCAAAAAGCAAAGATTAAATTTTTCTAATCAACAAATCCAATTGCTCAAAAGCCTCTTAAATAACATCAATACACTAATTAAACAACAAATTAAAATAGAAATTAATAAATACTGGCAATTTCGTCTCCAAAAAATAACTCCAACAAATAATTCAAACATGTTCCCCGAAATCAATAAAATATTCCGTAAAAATAAATGCAATCAAATTTCAAACCTACATATAGACCAAAATTATATTACTTTACTTTCTCAAAATAACATAGACTTTAGCAAACTAAATAAAACCACCACAAATAAATTTATAATAAAAGATCAATCACAAATTTACAATGTACTTGGCTCATACATTGAAAACACTCACAAAATCAATATACCAACAAATAGCAGAATACAAAACAAAATCATAAACAAAATAGCACAATTCAATAATTATTCTCAAACAATAAATTTTAACACAACTCTGAGTAATTTCTCCAACACAAACAAATCTTCTGAACAAAGAGGTGAAAATAGCGAATTCATGAACCAGTCAGAGCTTTCTTCAAAGTTTCAAGCTTTAAAAATAAAGTTTCTTCTGGTATCGATAATATCATACATAGTTTTAAAAAATTTAAGTGGTCTAATAATTTCGAAATATGTTATCCTATTCAATAATGCAATAAATAATTCGTATTTTCCGCATATTTGGAAAACATTGAAAACTATATTGCTAAAGAAACCTGGCAAAGATCCAACCAACCCTAGTAATTATCGACCGATAAGTTTATTGCCAAACATTAGTAAAGTATTTGAAATCGTATTAAATGATAAAATTTCACATTTTGCAAAGTCAATCAATCTTATTCCAGAAAACCAGTTTGGGTTTAGGCACAAACATGGTACCGTTAATATTATAACCAAATTAACATCAGATATCTGCTGGTTTATAAATAAGAATTACGGCGCTGGGGCCTGCTTGATTGACTTTGAGAAGGCTTTTAACTTAGTTTGGTTGGATGGATTAATCTACAAATTAATAAAATATAATTTTCCGCCACGCTTAATTATACTCATTAAAAATATGTTGTATAACAACATATTTTTAGTATATAGTAAAAATAACAAGCCTGACAAATCATTCGTAATTAAAAATGGCCTTCAGCAAGGTATTGTTAATGCACCTATCCTTTTTATCATCTATATAGCAGATCTTTTATTCATACTAGATCGAGTAAAAGGAAATAACTGCGCTCTAGCATTCGCGGATGATATTATAATATACTCTGCGAATGACACGTTAAATAGTATTCAACACGATGTACAAAAAATGTTTAACATTGTTCAGGATTATTGCAAGACATGGATATTAAAAATGAACTTCAGTAAATGTGAAACCTTATTATTCCGTAATACGGTTGACAAAATTAGTACAGACATTAGAAAAAATTGGAAACAATTTAAAGTTAAATCGCCTATGTCAACTCTCGCAAACAAAAAATTCGTTAAATATCTTGGAGTTCAGTTACATCGAAACTTGAACTTCATTGATCATGTAAGATACGCATTAGATAAAGGAAATAAATCCTTTATGGCAGCTAAAAAACTCTTTTACAACAAAAATATTAGCAATAGAGTTAAAATAATATGCTACCAGATAAGGCCAAATCTTGTCTATGGTGTACCTGTATGGTACAACTTTAGTGCAAGTTTAATGGAAAAAATACGTAAATTCGAAAGAAAGTGCATAAGGGTTTGTATTAATGACATAGAAACCTGAGCTCGAATACAAGCATTTTTACTCCAATAAATACTTGTACAAGGAAGCAAAAATCATGAGAATAGATAATTTTATGATAAAATTAATCAGAAGTCATTATGATAGAGCACTAAATACTCCAGAGAATAGTATAATATCACACATATTTTACCACAATCAGTACATTAAGAAGACCTTGCTCACGGGCTTTATAGCTCCTGAGCATTTCATCTTCTTAGACAAATATGGATGTATTCAAAACCAAGATCATGTCCCTATACTATTTCACTATACTAGACGGGCTACATGCAAAAAAATCGAATATATCCCTGGCAACATTAATGGAGATAATATAAGATTTGATATGTGCATAACAGAAAGAGATAAAATAATAAGAAAAGATTATTGGTGGTTAAATACATATTAATATATCATCTAAAAACACTTGTGTTATTTTAGCTTATAAGATTAGTTTTAGATAAATTTAAGTTTAGCTTTAGCTAGGTTAAGTTAGTTAAGTTTTATAAAAAGAAAAATATTAAACATTGCTTGTTTAAAATTTTACAATGATAAATAAATATTAATAATACAACATACTGTAAATTAAATAATTAGAATAAATTTTAACTTATTAGATATTAAATTTAACATAAAAAAATTAAAATATTTTTAAATGTTAAAAAATTAAAATAATTAAACTTTTTTGTTAACTTTGTTTTGTAGGTTAAAATATTCATAAGACTGTAAAATTATAACAAAAAATAAAAGTAATTAAAAAAAAACAAACAAAACCCTTTACGAAAAAATCTTAGAAAAAGTAGGCTGCACGGTTAGAAGAACATATTTTGAAGATGAACATCAATGAATGAAATTCAATCTGGATAGAGAAAGGAATATTCGACTGAAACGGCTTTAAATTGGATAATAAGAGAGTGGAAGAAATTTGTTGATTCTGGCAAAAAAGTCTTGGCTGTTTTTGAGTTTAAAAAGAGCATTCGAGAGCATTGCTATAAAAATTTTTTGATGGAGAGAACTCAATGTACTAAAGTCAACAAGAACTTATCTGATGCAATGCAAATTCATATAGGAATACCTCAAGGCTCAATTTTAGGTTTGATTTTATTTTTGCTATATATAAATGATATTAACGCAGCCCCTAGTTATTGTAAAGTATCATTCGCTGATGACACGGTTAAATAATAGACGACGATATTAGAGACTGTGAAGGAAAGGTGAATATTGAGTTAGAAAACTTGTACAAATGGTTAAATGTGAATAAGCTTAAGCTTAGGATATAAGATCCTTTTTAGGATAAAAGATTTAATAATTATATGTAAATTTTTTTTGTGCTATTGTGCATTTACTGCCCTTCCTCCATATGACATTTCTAAAGATTTATAGAATCTATGTTTTCGGGAGACATATTCGCCAAATAATTTGTGGTAAGAAATTATTTGCAGTAGGACAGTAGGTGCTCCGTTGTCTCTGTTGTCTTTTGACAGAAGCTGTATCTAAAATCTTCGGCTAGTCCCAATTCTTTCAGGTGGTAGTTTACAGGGCTGTGGTCTGCAATGAAATCTACAAAGGTAGATTGATGATTTTTGTTGAAAATCAGTAGCTTATCCACTTCTACTTTGTGTGGGTTTATAACCTTTTTGGATAAAGTTTCGCTAAGGGGTGATAATAGATTTAAATGACGTCATCACATAACGGTACTTTATACCTCCAAGTTTCAGAATATATTTGCCATTAGTACTATTTATATTTATATACAATTTTCTGGAGCATAATACTATCGTGAATATACACTTTGTTTCACCTTAATCGGTGCTACCGTTTCTGAGATATTGCTGTTCAAAATGGGAATTTAAAAAACAAAAAAATTTCAACTTTAAAAAAAAAATCACTATGTGAAATTTTCGAAATTTTCAAAGACACATTATATTTATTGTTACACCGTTAGAAAGTACTTTTCACACTATTTTTATCGGTATATAATAAATATGATATGTATTGGCCCCACCAGAGGACCCAAATGCGAAACTGAAACAACAATTTTAGTAAAAAAAACATTTTCATACTTTATTTCTCATACATTTATATAACAGTGGCAATAAACGGCATCCCTCTTTGACTCCTGCATTCGTTCTGAATGGATCACTGATTTTTCCTCTGTGCAATATAGAGAGTTCAGCGTTATCATAGAGAGCACGAATTATATTTACGATTTTCCTTCTTATATTCCTGTTCTCGAGGGCTTTCCATATGACCTCTCATTGTATAGAGTCGAATGCTTTCTTAAAATCAACGAAGACCAGACGCAGCGGTGATCGCCATTCGTGTGACTGTTCCACTATTATTCTTAGTGTATTGGCTTGATCAAAACAACTTCTACCTGGTCTGAAGCCCGCTTGTTCGTTTCTTAGCTTTGTGATCTTTAGCTTCGTTTCTTTCTTTGTGATGATTTTATACATTGTATTCAGTAATGAAATACCCCTCCAGTTGTTGCTATCAGAAAGATCACCTATCTTTGGAATTTTCATAATAATTCCTTTTTTCCAAGATGATGGGAATGTTTCTGAATGCCCAAGCGCTTGTTATGTGCGGGTGGATGAGTTCTGCTGATGATTGTGGATCTGATTTTAGTATCTCATTTGGTAGACCGTCGTCTCCTGCTGCTTTATTATTTTGCAATCTTAAGATGGCGTCTTTAATCTCCTGGATAGAAGGTGCTGAACTGAGAATGGCGGTGTTTACTTCACTGAAGCCATTGGTGGTTACTTCCGAGTGAGGCCTGTGTGCCAGCTGAATGTTGCTTATTTCTTCAAGTGTTCTGAGTGTGTCCATCGCTGAGTTTGCTCTTGAGTGTTAGTCAGAGTGTTGCCGTTTCGATCTTTTATTGGTTTGTTAACTCTGAGAGATAGGTTTGCAAGGCTATTTACGATATTGTGTACTGCTTTTATATCATTCTTGTCAGCTGCTGTGTCTGCTTCACTAGCCATTTTCTCAATGTGTTTACTCTTATCAGCCCGGGCTCCTTTCTTAACTAGTTTGCTCTGGATCTGATATTGCTGCTTTACCGAGATAGAGTTATCAATATTCATTTGGTTTTTTAGTTGTTGTCCATATTTGCTCAGGTTCCATGTATGGTCAGAAATTCATGGTTTTCTATTACTCTGACGTGTGCCTAGAATGTTTACTAGATTTTTACCGTATGGCTTTACACTTTTCCTCCGATGACTGCTGCATGCCCTCTGATGCAGTTGCCGGATAGCCGTTATAACATTATATTTTACTGCTGGGCTTCTGAGTTGTTCTAAATTCAATTTGGCTTTGAGTTTCTGCGTCTTGGTTATATTACGCCTTAACCGAATCTTTAGCTCAGCTGTTATAAGCTCATGATCGCTCCCTCTATCAGGACCTCTTCTATTCCCTACATCTAACAACGAGTTTCTCTATTTCCTACTAACGCATATATCAATTTGGTTCTTTGTTCTACCACCGGGCGAGACCCATGTGTTTTTGTGTATATTTTTGTGTGGGAACAGTGTGCTTCCTATTACCAACTGATTGGTTTGACTGAATTCTATCCATTGTTATTACGTATTCCCAGACCATGTTTCCCTATTATGTTTTCTAGATTGACGTCGTTGATTACAATATCCTTGTTGAAATCACCCATCATGATTACCAAATCGTTTCTGCTGATATCATTTAATACACCACTTAGCTGGCTATAGTTATCATCTTTCTCGTTGTCTTCTGCGCTTTCAGTTGGAGTGTAACATTGAATGACCGAAACATGTCTGGCTCTGCCGCGAAACCGAGCCGTAATAATTCTATCTGATACAGCTTTCCATGAGATTAGCGTGTTAGCTATGGTTTTCTCAATCAGTATTCCAACACCACTTCCCCTCTGGATTTTTTGCCGCTGTACAAGGATGTTGTTGTTGCCGATTTTATTTCACCACATCCATTCCATCTTAGCTCATTTATGCCTAATATGCCTATCTTATATTCAGCCGCTTGTTGCTCTAGTTGTGCAAGCCTGGATGCTTATCATATCTTCATTTATTAGTTCATTTAAGACTTTTATATTATCTGCTGAATATATATAGTATAGCTATATCATCTGCATACAGAGAGACAGTTCCTTTTAAGTTTTCATTAGATAAGCTACTAATGTAACATAAGAATAATATTGAACCTAAAGATCTACCTTGTATTACATCGTATTCTGTTTGAATCTGACTGCTTTTTATATTGTCACACAGAGCTTATTTTAGGTATGTAGATTAAGTCAAATCATTCTGCCATATTGTTCCCAATTGTAGCAAAAATTGCATTAAATTGGTTGATGCGGTTATATTTGGCAGCTGTAGTAAGATTATTATCTGAGAATAATTCATGTGTATTATTATTTTATGTTCCATCAGATATTATTTTGTTGACTATACTCCAGGTTTTCTTAGGATTGTCCTTACAATTTCTAAATTTCAATGAGTCATATATACGTTGTTTTTTCCTCTTTACCGACGTTAGTTTATTGAGCCTAAAATGGTATATAGAATTATGGTATTCATTGCTGAGATTCTTTAAACGCTTTTTATGCCAATAATTTTTTATATTAATTAAATGTATATACTCCTTGTCAATCCACGGCTTGCTATACTTTTTACGAATTTTTATATTTTTTTCAAATGTTGCTAACTTAATGTATTTATGTAAAGAATCTACTATATTTTTACAAATATCACTGGTAACACTGCTTGATATGTCAAAGTTGTGATTTGACAATTTTTCTTTTAATAATTTGAAGTTTGTTGTTGTTTTTTTGTATTGTTTATTATTTATGTTTTTTATTTTATTATTTATTATATAATCTGATTTAATTAAAATTGCTTTGTGGTATCTATAAGGTATCCCCCATCGGGAATCGAACCCGAGAAAAGTCATAACTGGTGTGAATGCAATACTTGGGCCAGCTAGCCTACCAGCTAGACCAGACTGGGCCTACCAGCTAGACCACGGAGGGATTTATTATACACCGTTGAAAAGAGTGTGAAGAGTACTTTCTAACGGCGTAATAATAAATATAGGGTGTCTTTCAAAATTTCGATAATTTCACATGTATAGCGATTTTTTTTTAAAATTTGGAATTTTTTTTTTTTATTTCCCACTTTGAACTCAGCAATATCTCAGAAACGGTAGTACATCACAGAGAATACTTCCAGTTTATTATCTAACGGTAAAATATAACGGTTTATTTAAAATTGTAAAAATGTTGCAAACATTTTGTAATACACTTTTCGGCCACTAGATGGCGCCAGCGGTACTAATGGCACATATTGTCGGAAACTTGGAGATATAAAGTACTGTTGTGTGATGACGACATATAAATCTATGCTCACCCCTTAGCAGAACTCTATTCAACTATTTTATGTACTTAAACGTGGAAGATTATTCCAATAGATTCTGTGCTCTTTAGATATTTAACCTTTTTGGAACACTTTAAAGTTATACTATTTATTTGAGATTAAGTGATCTTAAGAGGTGAGGTAAATTTCCTTCTAGTTCAGTGAAATTACAAAGTATCTATTGAATGGGAATAATACTGTAAAGTATTTGATGCCTTGAGAGTTATTAGATGCTTTAAATACAAAGGGTTTAACCATAAAGCTACTGATGCTCTATGCATCTGCGGAGAATAAGTTTGGGTTTTTCGCAGAATGGTCTGGTCCAATGAGTTTTAATATAGAGCCGATGTTTGCAAGGCAATCTGCCTCTTCGTTTCCTATCCAACTCCTATGTGTCCTGGTATCGACAATAAGACTACATTATTCGTATTTTCCAGGATTAGAAGTTTCTGTAGACAGTTCCAAACCATTTTTGACTTTTATTTATGAGACAATAGAGATTTAAGAACAACTTGGCTGTCTGTTAGTATATATATTGTAGCTTTTCGAGTTGCTCTCTTATGTTTTCTTGGATGTATATGTTCAAAGCAATTAGTTGAGCTTGGATTCTTGCTTCTTTTCCGAGTAGTAAGGATACCGTGAAGTTAGTATCTTCAACTCCAGCACCTGTTTTATTATTGGTTTTAAACCCTTCTGTGTGGCATATATTGGAATTCCCTTCTAGTTCAGTAGGCTTGGATTTCCATTCCTTGTGCTCTCTGATTAAAATTTTAAATGGAAATTGGAACTATGCAGTTGGAATTCCGTCCAAAATAATTGAGCCGATCGCCTCTATTTTGGAAATTTTCAACAGGGAAATACGACCCTTAAAGCCGGGCAGGTTCTCTTCTCCTGTTATTCCAAGATAAGCAAATCTTTGGATTTTATTCAGCATAAACTGAGTATTATTTTGTAAGGTTTTGGTCCATCTTACTATGTAACCACACCGTTATTATAGGGAGGATTATGCTTCTGTAGCACCAGTAGATCATTTTGGGATGTAGGCCCAATTTTCTTCCAAACATTGTTTTACAGGTCCACATAGCCTTTATAGTCTTAACATGGCTCTTTTCGGATGTGACTCTTCCAATTTAGTTTACTCTCCAGTATTATGCCTAGATATTTAACCTCTTTGGAGCACTTTAAAGTGATACCATTTATTTGAAATTAAGTGATCTTAAGAGGTGTGGTAAGTTCTGGTCAATGACCAGTTCAGTGAAATGACAAAGTAACTACTGATTGGGAATGCTGTAAAGCATTTGATACCTTGGGAGTTATTAGATGCTTTAAATGCTTAAACCATTTAACCCATAAAGGTACTGATTGCAGAAATAGGAAACATGTTCCTACTGCTTTGGAAATCATGAAAATAACGAGTGTGAAAAGGAAAAGGTAATTAAATGCAAACATTGCGTCGTAGCAAATAAGAGGTTGAAGCTGAATATCAATGAGCAGCATGATACTTTAAGCAAACTTTGTCCAGTTTATTTGAACAAACTTAGCTCAATAACAAAAAGGCAATTCGCAATTATAGCTCGTTAAATGCGATACAAGTAAATATATCGTTTTAAAATTAAGTGAAATTACAACAGATAGTCCATCGGACAACATAGATAACTATTAATTTCTAAATTTAAAATTTAATAGACTAATTAGAAAAAACTGAAATTTGAATTAATCATTTAGGAGAAAATAATATTACAAATAAAGATATTGTGTTAAAATTAAGTGGAGTTACAACAGATAACCCTGTAAACAACACAGATAGCTTTCAATGTCTAAATACAAAAGGGCAATTAGAAATAACTGAAATTTGAATTGATCATCTAGAAGAACATAATATCCCAACATCACAAAATGATAGTAAGAAAGTAATTAAAAACGTAACTGCACCTACACCAAATTCTTATCAAATACTTTTCAAAAATGTGGGAAAAAAAGGAAAAATATATGAACATAAATAATAACAATAATAATAATAACAAAATTGATAATAATAATACTAATAATAATAAAAGTAAAAATATTAATAATAATAATAATGACAACATTAATAGTATCAAAGAAAGTAAAAGTAATAATTATTCGAATTGGCTTAAAGGTGAAACATTAAACCCACAAAAGAAACTTGAATCTGCCAACAACGATTCTGCAACCAAATTTACTTTTGATCCAATTGATCCTCCGAAAGGAAAACTAACACGTAAAGCAGTAGGAAAAGGTGACAGAGTTTATGTGCTTGCGCGGTCAAGAGACTATAGAATATATTATAATGTTAGGCTATTTTTATCATATTTTCTTGATATATGTTATGATGGCTTAACAAACACTAGCTTGAAAGTTAATAAATCAAGATGGATTACCAACAAACTATCAAGAACTGTCTAAAATATATTATAAATACCATGAAAGAATTGGAATTCTCAAAGATGATGTTAAGGGAGATTTGGTTTCATACAGAAGACATGTTGATAACAATTCTAAAGAATATCTTCAAAGAACTAGGGAAATCTGGAATAAATACATGAACCCTTTCTTAAAGTGACAGTTCCCAATAATAATAAAAATAAGTCAATATAAATTCTGTATGTAAATATTAGAAGCATGAAAAATAAACTAAACGATTTAATCTTGTTGTATAAATTGCATGCTCCAGATATTGTCGTTTTAAACGAATCATGGATATACTCATCTGAAATTCCATTTATGCAAATTCCTGAGTATACGGCCATACATTCTTGCAGAGATAATAACAGAGGAGGTGGCACTGCGATTTATATAAAAAACAAAATATGTTTTTCCACTTTTTTATTACCTGAATTAATAAATGTCAAGTTTAATTCTATAGGAATAGTATTGCTCAATTATCAGCCTAACCTAAAAATTATTAGTATATATAACGCACCTGATAATAATAAAAATGATTATGTCAATTCTCTTGGAATCCTTCTTAAAACGTTTAATAAAAACTGTATTATAGTAAGTGACACTAATATTGATTTGCTCTCAATTAAGGATCTTACAAATACTTATAAAAACATAATTGACTTATATCATTTTACTATATGTAATAACACCATTATAAACTGCAACTATCAATCAGTTTGCAACCACGGAAGCATTCTCGATCATGTTGTTGTCAACTCTAAAACTTTTAAGACGTTGATCAAAACTTCTGATAATCCTATTAATGATCACAAAATTTTGAATATTAGAATTGAAAAATGTAATATTATTCCTTATCCAATGACACGAGCAAATATTGTAAAAACAAATTGGAACATCTTTCAGAACTTGGTCGCACATAAAGTACAAATATGTAATTCTTACGATGAACTAAGCGAATGTTTTTATTTATTTTTTATTTTTATTTTAACTACGAAAACAAGGTATGTACATATTAAAAAAAGGTAGAATGTAAACCAACGGTTTCCATTCCAAAGCGCACATTTCCAGAACTCAATACAAACTGTTTAGAAGTGTGACCTACACAAAAATTTGAAAATTTCATGTAATAAGAAAAAATGTGAAAATAGGACATTTTTGAAATTTTGAGGGGCCGTAATTCCGGAATCCTACATAACTAAGAAAAGCCGTTAACACACGTATAAATATATTATTGAAGCTTTAATTTTCATGTCTTACCGAAGACAAATTTTTACAGGTGCCTAAGTTACAGGTGTCTAAAAATAGCAAATTTTCAATTTTTGAGGCGTAATAACTCTTAAAGAGGGGGTGTTACCAAAAAATTTTCTGAGAAAACTTATACTAATTCTAAAAGTTCTTTGTTGTCTCAAAATTTCAGGTTCCTATCTAAAGGGGTGCCGGAGTTATGAAAAAAGAAATTTCATGCAAAATGTGGTTTTCACATAACGGTAAATTTAAATCGTAAATTACAAAATATTACATAATTTTGATATTGTTTTATATAGACAATAAAATTTTCGATCTTCTGCCGGTTTTAGATTGCAAAACTATTACGCAGAGCCCGAGATATATACATCTGAAAATGGGGCTTTTTCGCAATTTTGAAGAGCTGCAACTTTGGAACCCTTTACAACTAAAATAAACCTTTCACACACGTAAAAATATATTATAGTAGCTTTAATTTTCACATTTTGCAGAAGTAAAATGTGTACAGGTTCCTAAGTTACAGGTGTTTAAAAATAGCAAATTTTCAATCTTTAAGCCCTAATAGCTCATAAACAGGGGGTGGTCCGAAAAAATTTTCTGAGCAAACTTATACTAATTCTAAAAGTTCTTTCTTGCCTCAAAATTTCAAGCTTCTATCTAGAAGCGTGCCGGAGTTATGAAAGTAGAAAAATCATGCAAAATTTGGTTTTCACATAACGGTAAATTTAAATACTAAATTTAAAACAATTGTATACTTTTGATATTAATTTGCAAAGATAAAAGAAATGCCTGTCGAATGACGTTTTCAGATTGAAAAAGTCTTAATCAGAACATAAGATATATTCATTTAAAAATAGGGCTTTTTCAAAGTTTGAGGGGCTGTAGCTCCGTAATGGGGGGGGGCTACATGAAAAAGTTGTTCCACAAAATTATTTTTTTTATGAGACCTACCTATGGTTAAAATTTTTTTTCACTATCTTTAACGGTGTAGAAGTTTTGTAAACAGACGGACGGACGGACGCACGGACAGAGTGAAACTAATAAGCACATTTTTTCAAAATTTTTTTGGAAATGTGCTAAAAATGAACAAAACAGAACAGACATTATAACATTGATATTGAAAAAATACATGAAATATAATTGCAATTCTTAATAACTACATAATTTATAATATGTATAACAAGTAAATGTAACAGTAAGTCGATGCAACCGACTTATTAATACCATACACCTGAATAATTCAAATTAAATTAAAAATCCATTAGTTTTTTGGCAGCTGCTTGAACTTCTTCCTTTTTCTGTCTTATTCAACTTGAATTTCAGTAACGTAAAACAGGCATTTTGGGATATGTTTAACACCCTTGTAAAAAATTTCAAGTTCCTATTTTTATTAATTTCGAAAATATGCTTGTTAGCCCTTGGGAGGCGTGTGTCAGGTACGCGAATTGCTACTCCAATTGATCAAATACACCTCAGGAACATAAAGAAAACATGCCAGAACACCATTGTACTATATTTAAAGGTTCTACTTTTGTTGGTTTTGGAGATATGCTCGTTTGCTCTTGTGCTCGTCCGGAAGTTTGCAAAATACGAACCCATGGTCAAATTCTTTCAAATATCAGTTTCCAATTTTACAGAAAAGGAAACACAAAAACACCCTTGTACTAAAAATAAAGGTTCTATCTTATGGTTGTGTTGATATACTCTTTTGTTCTGGGGCTCGTTTGGAAGGTTCCGAGATCCGAACCCATGAACCAAATTTTCCCAAATTTCAGAAGCATAAATAAAACACGAAAGAACACCACTGTACCAAATTCAAAGATTCCATCTTTGTTGGTTTTGGACATAATCTTGTTTGCTCTGGGGCTCAAGCTTCCAAAATCCGAACCCATGGACCAAATCCTCTCAAATTTCAGTGACTTAAATCAAACATGAAAGAACACCATTCTGCCAAATGTAAAGATTATATCTTTGTTGGTTTTGGAGATAATCTCGTTTGCTCCGGAATTATTCAGTAGCTTCCAGAATTCGAACCCATGGACCGATTTTCTCCAGATGCGAATCTTTTCGTAATTAGTAATCTACTATATAAATTTAATCAAGATAGCTTTACTATTTTTTGCGTTATCGTACGAACGAACGGACGGACGGGCGGACATCGTTAAATCGACTCGGGTGATCCTGATTATATAATATATATACATATCCATATCTAACTCGCTTCCTTTTTAAACAATAAATCGTACTACTAAAAAAAAATAAAACTTGATGACATAATGAAAATATACTTTAAATAGAATTTAATGTAGAATTATGAATATATGAACATTATTATGTAATTAAATTACAATGACTTTTTTGTAAAAATTTATACAAAAAAATTGAAAATTAAAAAAGTGTTGATATAAAGTGTTTTTGAAGGTATTTCTGGAAATTGTTGAAGAATAATGATAACTGATTTTATTGAATGCAATGCAACATCTGTTTATATTCCATTAAAAATTTCGTCTATCTTGTTTGTCTAACTTTATCATTAAGTCTAAATTTGTAATAAGAGATTGGATAACAATACTATTATTTAGAATGTCAAAAGTAAAACATGATGAAAATTATTGTCTACGTGAGGACAAGGGGAGCATGTTTAAGAATTTAAGTCTTGTTGTGTAGCTAAGAAGGTTTAAAAAGTCTTGTTCTGAAGGGTTATATTGGTTTCTTAACGCAAATAGAAGAAACTGTTTTTGAACTGACTCAATTTTGAGCCCTGAACCTGAAAACTGGATCCCATATAATGATACTGTATTCTAATATAGAACGAACTAGCGAACAATATAGAGCTTTTGTCACAGCTAAGTCAGTAAATTCTTTTTCTGTTCTCTTAATGAAACCTAACATTTTATTTGCTCTTGAAATTAAGTGGTCATAGTACAGATTAAAGTTCAGTTTACTATCAAGTAGAATTCCGAGATCAGTAATACCAAACACCCTTTCAAGTATTAGATTATCTATTTTGTAGTCGTACACTAAAGAAGAACGTTTATGGGTAAAACTGATTACCTTGCATTTCTGAATATTGAGCTCTAATTGGTTGATTGTGCACCAATCATATAATGATGATAAGCTTATTTAATTTTAAAGGAAAGTAAGTCATTAGCATCATCAACAATCACAGTTAAAAGAAGAATACAAAGCATTTGGATTACCCCTTTCTTACTCAGCGTAATCAAAAGAAAAAACCTACTTTACACTAAATTTCGCAAAAACAAAAATAACATTGATCTACAAAATAGGTATAAAAGAATGAAAAATTTTACTCAAAAATTAGTAAAATAAGCAAAGGAACGTTACTTTAATTATCAAAAAAGTGACGCTACAAATCTCCAACAATTGTGGAAAGTTATCAATGAGCACTTAAATTTTAGGAATTCCAAGGACAAATTTAAAACTCATTTAACTCATAGCAAGGGTGATATCTCGAAATCTGATGTAGAAGCAGCAAATATTTTAAATAATCATTTTGCTACCATTGGAAGCACTTTAGATAAAAAATTTACCAACCATTTCAGTCTGTACTGAAATAAGTTCATATTATCTTTCAAATTGTGCAACAAAAACTGTTTAATTTTAATAATATCAAATAAGCGCTAATTTCACTTACTTATAATATAATTTACTTCAATATAACTTTTAGTTTAAAGTACTTTAATTTTTATCATTAATTTTGCTATGTAATCAAATTTTTGTTAAGTAATAATTTTATTTAAAATTATGAATGTAGGTCAAAAATTAGTATTGTATGAATGTAACTTAATTTTTATTTATTTAATTAATGCAACATTAACAATTTTTATAACTGTTTTCTTTGTATATAAACGAATAACTTTTTATGTAAAATTATCATTCAAATCAAAGATATTAAAGTATTCTTTATAGATCAACAAATGTAAAATTTGTTTTATTTATTCTTTTATCAGAATAAACATTGGTCCTTCGAGCCTAAAACAAAATAGAGCTGTAGAACAAGTATCTTCAGAACTCAATAATTTATTGTAACTAGTGTTTACAATATTATCTATAGAACTAGTATCTATAGAGATTTATAAATAAAAAGGTTGCGCTAAAGAACAAATATCTATGGCTAATTTTCAGGTTTACTAGCTGCACTATAAAGCTACAAATTAAATACTTGCCGCACAATTAATTAGAAATCTACAGGGGTTGCTTATCTACGGTATTTGCTATTGTTTGCTGCCACTACTACAACTACAAATCAATTATGTAAAGCGTTACAAGGGTAGTTTAATTTAGTTTCAGCTGTCATTTAAAAGAAAAAATTTTTAAACATTTTTTACAGTTTTGATTATGTATATTATTACATCTACTACATATATTCATGAAAATTTAAGAACATTGAGAGAGGCTTGGAAGGAAATCAACGAAAACCACATTGCAATTGCAAGCACAGGTTAACAGGCACGTGAATACTTTACTGAAAAGATATTCGAAGAAATTCAGATAAGTTACGAAGAGATAATAATAAATCTGCATTTCTTGCAAGAAACTGCAAGAAAAGAAGATCACACAAGAGAATCCAACGAAATTAAGTAGAAATAATAAAGAAACAAATTTGCAACATCAGAAATTCGAGATACCAAAATTTTCAGGAAGTTACTTTAACTGGAAAGCATTTTGAGACTTATTTATGGAATTAATAGAACAATATAAAGAATGAGAAAAAACTCAAAAATTTCACTATTTAAAAGCAAACTTAAACAACGAATCATTTGAAATGATCAAGTATTTACCAGTTACTGCTGAAAATTATGACACAGCATGGCAACTTTTGGACAAACGTTAGAATAATATAAGATTACAGCTATCAATGATGTGCAGCTATCAATTAAAAAATCTCGGCAATAATGAAATTATACGACGTTACAATTAAAAGTCTTCTAGTTTTTTAAAACTTACGAATTTCAGTAGCAAATTGGGATCCTCTATTAATACATTTACTTGTGCAGAAATTAGATAAAGAGTCTCATTAAATTCAGGTCGAGAATTGAAGACATTAAACCATTTTTTCGCGTTTTTGGAAAATCGATTCCAAACATTGGAATCATTAGAAGGAAAATCTTCAACGGAGCAAAAATTAAGAACATATTCATGAGGCTCACAAATCAGCTGAAGTTCAAGGGTTAAAATGAGCAACAATTCGAATACATTACAAAGAATACATTACAAAACATAAGCTATGCAAAAACTTTTTAATACCAGGACACTTTACAATAAACTGTAAATCGTCATTTACGTGCAAGATATGCAACAAGCGTCAATATACAAATTTAAATTTACATATCATCATACAAGTTTATATATAACGATATAACTGCCAATAGCAAACCAAAAATAGCAAAGGAACAATCTAGAGACGTTCAAATATCAGTACACTACTCTTCTAATTCGTCAATAAGCAAAACACTTTTAGCAACAGCACTCGTTGAAATGCAAAGAAACGACGGCTCTTACATTAAACGCAAAGCATTAATTGATCCGTGTTCTGAGGCAACTTTAATAACAGAAAATCAGGCACAACAGTTGCAGCTGAAAAAACATAAAATGTCTGCACCTATATCAGGCGTAGGTACATTAAAATGTGTTATATCGCAACACGTGATAGATATCAATATACGTTCAAAACTTAAACCAAATATTTACATATATGAAAATGCGTTTGTATTGCCTAACGAGTTTTCTTCCATCGGAAAATATTACATCGTATCAGTCCTGGGAACACATTAACGGTCTAACATTAGCAGATCCTTACATTTACCAATCTAAACCGATAGATATTATACTCGCAGCAAGTGTTTATGGGCAGATTATTTTAAACCATGTAAATAAGGGAAATTGAGGTACGCCAATCGCTCAAAAAACATAGTTGGGACACATCCTAACAGGAGAAATCATGCGAGAACAATGAACAAATTCAATAAAGTGTCATGTTAGTGAACTTGATATCGGAAAAGAACGGTCTACATTTTGGGAAAGCGAAGAGCTTAGTCGAGAAAAGGTGTCTTCAACTGGAGAAATTGAATGTGAGGTATTCTCTCAGACAACACATCGTCATGCGCAAGATGGAAGTTATACAGTTCGATTATCACTCAACAACCAAAGAGATCAGATTTTAATGGTTCGAAAGATTGGCCATGGCAAGATTATATCAAGTAGAACGCAAATTTATATATGATTCATTACTCAAAAAAATGTATAAAGATTTCATGAATGAATATAGTAACCGCGGTCATATGGTACTAGCAAAAAATTACAATCATATTAAATATTACTTACCACATCATTCAGTATTAAAACACAATAAGGCAAATCTATTCCTCATATTCATAAATTCACTGAGATTCTACTATCAGCCAAGCTGAAACTGTTGGGCTTCAAACCACAGTCACAGTAAAACCGTAATTGAAACATGCGTTCTCGCATGTTTTTCGATGCAAGATTCAATCTCAAGTGCAGAAGTGGCAAAAACGCTTAGAACTCATTCTAATACTCCTCCGTCAGAGCACTTGAGAACTAAAATGCAAAAAATCCCCACACCATCAGGGAGTAAAAACCTAACGGCCTCCAGGCAAAATGTTGTGGGAACTGAACCTTCCACTGGTATTAAAGAGATAACAATCACAGTAATTCACGCCGAAAATCCCCACAAAATTTTTACAGGAGAGCAACTAGCTGCATGTCTGAAAACAGTCTTGGGGGAGCAAGCCTGAAATCAGGATGGACACTGACAACCAGTCTTGATTATAACACATTAAGTTGGCTCGAGAAAATTTTCTCCAAATTATTAACGAAGGAGGCCAATATAATCCGGACCATAGGGTCTCTTAGAGAAGCTAGATGGCTTCCTAATTGCCAGCAGCTCGAAAAGATTAGAAGTTTTATTGGCAACATTTTCCGGGCTGAAACTTTATAGTCAATAATGAAGATGCAGATGTAGAGGAAAGGTGGCTTCGACCTACTCAATACTGTAGAAGCGTTGTAAATAAAATCGTCACTCCTAATAGGACTAAATGACCTATAAACACCTTTAAGCCATTCAAATCTGCAGGGGTAGACAAAATTTTTTCCATGCAACTACAGTAGGGAATATGTAGATTCTTATGTCAAATATATCAAGAATCTTTAAAGCTAGTTTCATTTCAAGGTACATCCCAGAATTATGGAGAAAAGCAAAGATCGTATTTATTCTAAAGGCGGAAAACCTCCAGCTGAAAAACCAAAATCGTACTATTAGCCTTACATCCTTTTTTATTAAATGAATAAAAAAAAGTTGTGGTTCATAACATCCAAACTGCACCTAATAATATCCGGCTATGCCGATGATCTTGTCGTCATAATTAGGGAAAAGTTTAATACTGTAAACATCTCAGAAAGTCTATAAAATGCCTTGGGCAAGATAATGGACTGGTGTAAATCCAAAAAAATTACTATAAACCTAACCAAAACTATAATTATACAATTTATATGAATTTTTTTTTTATTTTATTTTTCAACAGAGATAGGCAGCAAAAAAACACTGTTATAAATCTCTCTTAAAAACTCTACTTATATCTAATACAATATAATATAATATAATATTTCTTAATATTACATTAATAAATTTTTATAATTAACTTTACATTTAATTTTTTAATTGTATATAATTTTTAATTATTTTTATTTTTAATTTTCTATTTTCTATTTTTTTTATTTTTATTTTATAACTAATCAATTTGATTGGGACGATGAGTAGATAGGTAGGCACTTGGGCCAGACAGGTCAGTAGGTCAAGGTCACCCGGAAGTAGGTCAAACCGTAATTAGGTCAGACAGGAAAAAAGGTTGATGTCATAAAAATAGGTCAAAAAGCCAGACAAGTCTAGTTGTTTATAAAGATTATATACTTGTTTTAAGTAATAGGTAAATATGGAAATAGTAAGAAAAAATTGCTTTTTATTTTTGCTTGCATTTTTAATATGTTTGCATTTATTTCTTGGTTTCTTTTTCTTTGGTTTTTTTTTTAAGACAAGTATTTAAAGAAGAGGAAGGAAAACCCATTAATTAATTGCTATGTAAGAATGTTGAAAAAAAAATATCTAACGTGGTACATGTTTACTTATTGATGTATACTTGGCTTAAGTAATAGGCGCATATGAGAATAATAAGAAAAAATGCTTTATAAAATTTAAAGAGAAAAATGAAAACAGAACAAAATAAGTGTAACTACATTTCTTTAAAATTTCGCAACTATTTTTAAAAATTAAAAGTAAAAAGTGAAAAATGATTTTTTAATCTTACATAAAGATTCAATCTTGACAAAATTGATTCAATTTTGAGAAGAATTTATTTCTTGTTGTTTTCTTTTTCTATGTAGTATTTAAAAAAGAGGAAAGAAAACATTGTTAGTATCACTGTATAAGATGTTATTATTATGTAAGAATGTTGGAAAACAAGAAAAAGAATAAAAAGCGATTCAAAATAAGTTAATTGCTTTTGATACTTATAGTGGTACATAGTAGTGTAAAAATAAAAAAAAAATAAAACAGATTTGTTTATATGTTTGAAATAATTTTGTCAAATAACAAGTAAGACATTATGTATAAATTGTGTAAAAAGTTAAAAAATGGTTAACAGAGTGAAAATTCTAAGATTGGAAACGTTCGCGGTCGGTTGTTTATAAATAAAAAAATCATTCAGTAGCTTCCAGAATCCGAACCCATGTACCGATTTTGTCCAGATGCGAATCTTTTCGTAATTAGTAATCTACTATATAAATTTAATCAAGATAGCTTTACTAGTTTTTGCGTTATCGTACGAACGAACGGACGGACGGACGGACATCGTTAAATCGACTCGGGTGATCCTGATTATATAATATATATACATATCCATATCTAACTCGCTTCCTTTTAGTGGTTACAAACTCCATACCAAAGTTAATATACCCTATACTTTAAGTGTAGGGTATAATAAAAAATATATTTAAGACTTAAAAAACAAATTTGATTACCTGTAAAAAAAACTTAAACTCTTAAGCAAATTTTATAATTCTTAATGATATGTATGTAAACAATAAATCGTACTACTAAAAAAAAATAAAACTTGATGACATAATGAAAATATACTTTAAATAGAATTTAATGTAGAATTATGAATATATGAACATTATTATGTAATTAAATTACAATGACTTTTTTGTGAAAATTTATACAAAAAAATTGAAAATTAAAAAAGTGTTGATGTAAAGTGTTTTTGAAGGTATTTCTGGAAATTGTTGAAGAATAATGATAACTGATTTTATTGAATGCAATGCAACATCTGTTTATATTCCATTAAAAATTTCGTCTATCTTGTTTGTCTAACTTTATCATTAAGTCTAAATTTGTAATAAGAGATTGGATAACAATACTATTATTTAGAATGTCAAAAGTAAAGCATGATGAAAATATTTGTCTACGTGAGGACAAGGGGAGCATGTTTAAGAATTTAAGTCTTGTTGTGTAGCTAAGAAGTGGTTGGTAATTTGGTGACAGATTTTTGTGTCTAATGAATAATGATTCATTTCTAACATTTTCACATAATGGGTGCAATTTATTTCCAAAAATTTTCAATCCAAAATTAATGGACTGATATTCTCGTCTATATTTAAGTGAAATTTGACTAGCGTCACATATGACACTCACGCTTGGACTAGTTTTGAATGCCCCCGTGGCAATTCTGGTACCTATATTCAATATTGGGTCCAAAATTTTCAATCGAGTTATTGAGGCTGAATTGTAAATACAGCTACCGTATTCAATACAGGGAAGTACTATAAGGTTAAAACAACATTTTTCTATCAGATTCATAATAACTATTACTTAGTATTTTTAATGTATTAAGTTTTTTCGTCGCTTTCACTTTAATGTGCTTGATATATTTATCCCAATTTAATTTTGTATCAAAAATTAATCCAAGAAATTTATGAGATTCGACATATTTAATTGGTGCATTTGACAAAAAAAGATTTGGTTTGATTATATTAGATCTTTTCCTAGTGAACAACATTGAAACGGTTTTCCTTGCAGAAAATTTAAAACCTGTTACTTCGCTCCATTTTGTAAGATGATCAAGAGAGTTTTGCAGAAGGTTCTTCATTCTTCCTATGTCTTTGCCTGACATAGAAATGACGAAATCGTCAGCAAAAAGAGCATACTTAATTGGATGCTTGATTGTGTTCACAATGTTATTTATTGCGACAACAAAAAGCAGAACGCTCAAAACTGAACCCTGGGGGATTCCGTTCTGGAGTGACCTGTCTGTGGAAGATGTTTTACCTAAATAAACTTTTATTATCCTGTCAGATAGAAAATTTTTAATATAGTGGATCAAGTTACCTTTAAAGCCCATTTTTAAAAATTCTTTTATAAGCCGATTTTTCCACACAGTATCATATGCTGATTCTAGATCGAAAAAGATTGATACAGTGCTTTGGTTTTCTGCAAATCCATTCATTATTTCAGATTCGAAATAAGAAAGATTATCAATAGTTGAGCGGTTTTTTCGAAAACCGGACTGAAATTTAGAAATTAAATTTCTGGATTGTAATTCCAAATTGAGTCTATTGTATATCATTCTTTCTAGAACTTTGCAAGTGCAACTCGTAAGAGATATTGGGCGGTAGCTTGAAACACATATAGGGTCCTTATCTTTCTTGAGAATTGGAATTAATACAGCTTTTTTCCAATTTTTCGGAACCGTTCCACTAATTTAAATTCGGTTATAGAAATCTAAGAGTGTGATTTTTCCTTGATCATTTAATTCTTTCAGCATTTCGTACCGGATAAAGTCAGGACCTGGAGAGCAGCCATTGCATGCTCTTAAAGCATTTTCGAGTTCATTTTTTGAGAATAATCTGTTGTATTTTTCGTATTTTCCAGAAGGAATATTAATTTGGGATTTTTCTTTATTTTTCTTGTACTTCAAGAATTTGTTGGAATAGTTTTCGTCACTAGATATTTTTGCGAATGAATTAGATAATTCATTTGCTATTTTTGTTTTTTCAGATACAATTCGGTTTTCAGTCATTATGGTAGATATGTCTTGAGATCTTTCCCGGTCATGTATAGCCCTAATTTTATGGAATACAACACTGGATGGAGTATTACTTGAAATGGAAGACACGAAGTGCATCCATGATTTCTTTTTATAGTACCGTACCAACTTTCGTGTTTTATATTTTTCCCGTATAAAACTTTTGTAATTGTCTAGATTACTGGCTCGAAGAAATTTTCTAAAAAATTTTTTGCGGGCTTTTATGCCCTCCCGTATTTCCGGATTCCACCAAGGTACCTTTTTCTTTAAATGTCCGAAGTTTTTCGTGGGAATAGATTTATTGGCGGCACTCAGAATTACGGAAGTTATATAGTTTTCATATTGGTTAATGTCTTTATGTTGCATTATTTGAAGGTTTAATTCTTCTCTGAATCGATTCCAGTTAGCTCGTTTAATGCACCAATTGTTTCTTACTTGACTATTAATATCTGTTGAAAGAAGTTTAAGAATAATTGGGAAGTGGTTACTGCCGTGTAGATCGTCCTCTACTGTCCATTCAAATAGGTTTTGAAGAACAGCGCTGCCTAAAGTCACATCAATAGAACTGAATGATTTATATGAAAAGCTAAATTGAGTTGGTTTACCATTATTAAAAAGATTCAAAGAATTAGCGTCAATCAGATTTTCAATGGATTTCCCTCTTTTATATGTTTTAGTAAAGCCCCAGATAATATTGTGACAATTAAAATCTCCGAGGAGAAGAAATGGGCAATCGAATTTATTAATTATATTTTGTAGATCGTTAGTATTAATTGAAGTGTTACAGGGAAGATATATATTACATATAACAAATTTCATGGGAAAAAGAACTTTTACTGCTACTGCCTGTAAATTAGAATTTAGATCAATTTGCTCACATGAGATATTCGATTTAACCAAGATGGCGACACCGCCGTGTGCTACTGTATTTGAGTCTACATTAACATTATATGTTTCAAAATTTTTAAAATTAGGATTTTCATTACTTTTAAATTTTGTCTCTTGTATACAGACAATATATGGATCATATTTATTCACAATAAGTTAATATTAATAATTAATAATTAATATTCCTAGAAACTAAAATTTTATTCTTATCAATTAATTTTGTTTTGAAATTTTCATTAGAAGGTTTAATTTCTGACAAAACGTTATGAGAAACTTCATTTTCAATATTATGATTAATAGCGGCTGTGCTTGTTGAAGGACCAAAATTTTCACGATCACAAACACTTTTGACTTTTTGATTATTGCTCGTAACTGATGTAATGTTTGCAAAAGACTCTTTCAACAGAAATCTAAGTTTATAGCGCCTAACAGCTTCTCTGATGTCTACATTTTCTTTTACTTTAATCGATTTAATTTCCTTTTCTTTTATAAATTGTGGACATTGTTTAAAAAAAGCATTATGTGGGCCTGCACAATTTGAACATTTTTGTGTTCGTTCACATTTTTCATTTTCTCCTAGGTGATATTCGTCACTACAATTAGAGCAGGTTTTCTTATTTTTGCAGATATCAGTCCGGTGGTTAAATCTTAGACAATTATAACATCGTAGAGGTGGTGGGATATAGGCTCGAACATCATATTTTTGATATCCTACTTTGATTTCTTTTGGAAGATTTGTTGATTTGAATGTTAACACATATAGACCGGTTTCTTCTTCCATTTGAAGATTTCCGCTTAATGGCGATCACTTGTTGTTTCTCCATTTCTGCTAAAATTTCACTATCACCTATATATTTAAATTCTGGGCAGTATACTACTCCTCGAGTTTGATTTAATGTGGCATGTTCTTCAACTGACACTTTAATATCTTTAAATTGAACCAGATTAATCAGTTTTTGAGCTTGAAAAGAATTCTTTGTTTTAATCAATACAGTGCCATCTCGCAACTTAACTCAGCTATTAACTTCACCTGATACATAGCTTAGAATAACTCGTTCAAGTAAAAATGCAGAAACCGATGTCATATTTTTATTTATTTCATTTCTTCGCATTACGAGAAATTTTTCACCTGGTGTTACATTTTTTAGTGTTTTGGATTGATCGAATTGCAAATTACTGTTCGTAAAAACTGTAGAGCCAGAATTATCTGGCGGGGGGTTATTCTCCCCCATTCTTAATTTTAACTTTTATATTACTATTTGTTTTGTTATTATTGCTTATAAATTTATTAATATTCTGAATTTGATTTGTTGTTTTTTTTTTTTTGTCAAATAAATTTACTTGTTTTTTTAATTTTATTTTTATTTTCTAGTTTTGATATTACTAAACAGATGTTTAATGAAAACAGGTTTTATATATATTTTTTTTTGTTAAATAATTTTTTTTTTGTTTTTTTTATTTTTTTTTTTGTTTTTTTTATTTTTTTTTTTGTTTTTAAATTAATTATTTATTTGTCTTCACTAAAAATAGAGAAAAAAGAAGTTTTCGGTTTGACTTCTTTATGAAGACTGAATGTAACTTAATTTTTATTTATTTAATTAATGCAACATTAACAATTTTTATAACTGTTTTCTTTGTATATAAACGAATAACTTTTTATGTAAAATTATCATTCAAATCAAAGATATTAAAGTATTCTTTATAGATCAACAAATGTAAAATTTGTTTTATTTATTCTTTTATCAGAATAAACATTGATCCTTCGAGCCTAAAAAAAGAGAGCTGTAGAACAAGTATCTTTAGAACTCAATAATTTATTGTAACTAGTGTTTACAATACTATCTATAGAACTAGTATCTATAAAGATTTATAAATAAAAAGGTTGCGCTAAAGAACAAATGTCTATGGTTAAATTTCAGGTTTACTAGCTGCACTATAAAGCTACAAATTAACTACTTGCCGCACAATTAATTAGAAATCTAAAGGGGTTGTTTATTTACGGTATTTGCTATTGTTGCTGCCACTACTACAACTACAAATTAATTATGTAAGGCGTTACAAGGGTAGTTTAATTTAGTTTCAGCTGTCATTTAAAAGAAAAAATTTTTAAACATTTTTTACAGTTTTGATTATATATATTATTACATCTACTAAATATATTCATGAAAATTTAAGAACATTGAGAGAGGCTTGGAAGGAAATCAACGAAAACCACATTGCAATTGCAAGCAAAGGTGAACAGGCACATGAATACTTTACTGAAAAGATATTCGAAGAAATTCAGATAAGTTACGAAGAGATAATAATAAATCTGCATTTCTTGCAAGAAAAACTGCAAGAAAAGAAGATCACACAAGAGAATCCAAAGAAATTAAGTAGAAATAATAAAGAAACAAATTTGAAACTTTAAAAAATTGAGATACCAAAATTTTCAGGAAGTTACTTTAACTGGAAAGCATTTTGAGACTTATTTATGGAATTAATAGAACAATATAAAGACTTAGGAAAAACTCAAAAATTTAATTATTTAAAAGCAAACTTAAACAACGAATCATTTGAATTGATCAAGCATTTACCAGTTACTGCTGAAAATTATGACACAGCATGGCAACTTTTGGACAAACGTCGAATAATATAAGATTACTAGCTGCACATCAATTAAAAAATTTGGGTAATAAAGAAATTATACGACGTTACAATTAGAAGTCTTCTAGCTATTGAAAACTTACGAATTTCAGTAGCAAATTGAGATCCTCTATTAATACATTTACTTGTGCAGAAATTAGATAAAGAGTCTCATAGACTATATGAGCAATCATTAAATTCAGGTCGAGAATTGAAGACATTAAACCATTTTTTCGCGTTTTTGGAAAATCGATTCCAAACATTGGAATCATTAGAAGGAAAATCTTCAACGGAGCAAAAATTAAGAACATATTCATGAGGCTCACAAATCAGCTGAAGTTCAAGGGTTAAAATGAGCAACAATTCGAATACATTACAAAGAATACATTACAAAACATAAGCTATGCAAAAACTTTTTAATACCAGGACACTTTACAATAAACTGTAAATCGTCATTTACGTGCAAGATATGCAACAAGCGTCAATATACAAATTTAAATTTACATATCATCATACAAGTTTATATATAACGATATAACTGCCAATAGCAAACCAAGAATAGCAAAGGAACAATCTAGAGACGTTCAAATATCAGTACACTACTCTTCTAATTCGTCAATAAGCAAAACACTTTTAGCAACAGCACTCGTTGAAATGCAAAGAAACGACGGCTCTTACATTAAACGCAAAGCATTAATTGATCCGTGTTCTGAGGCAACTTTAATAACAGAAAATCAGGCACAACAGTTGCAGCTGAAAAAACATAAAACGTCTGCACCTATATCAGGCGTAGGTACATTAAAATGTGTTATATCGCAACACGTGATAGATATCAATATACGTTCAAAACTTAAACCAAATATTTACATATATGAAAATGCGTTTGTATTGCCTAACGAGTTTTCTTCCATCGGAAAATATTACATCGTATCAGTCCTGGGAACACATTAACGGTCTAACATTAGCAGATCCTTACATTTACCAATCTAAACCGATAGATATTATACTCGCAGCAAGTGTTTATGGGCAGATTATTTTAAACCATGTAAATAAGGGAAATTGAGGTACGCCAATCGCTCAAAAAACATAGTTGGGACACATCCTAACAGGAGAAATCATGCGAGAACAATGAACAAATTCAATAAAGTGTCATGTTAGTGAACTTGATATCGGAAAAGAACGGTCTACATTTTGGGAAAGCGAAGAGCTTAGTCGAGAAAAGGTGTCTTCAACTGGAGAAATTGAATGTGAGGTATTCTCTCAGACAACACATCGTCATGCGCAAGATGGAAGTTATACAGTTCGATTATCACTCAA
Source organism: Poecilobothrus nobilitatus (assembly GCA_947095535.1). Taxonomy (NCBI): domain Eukaryota; kingdom Metazoa; phylum Arthropoda; class Insecta; order Diptera; family Dolichopodidae; genus Poecilobothrus; species Poecilobothrus nobilitatus. The sequence continues at coordinate 266,974,620 of OX352772.1, forward strand.
CAACCAAAGAGATCAGATTTTAATGGTTCGAAAGATTGGCCATGGCAAGATTATATCAAGTAGAACGCAAATTTATATATGATTCATTACTCAAAAAAATGTATAAAGATTTCATGAATGAATATAGTAACCGCGGTCATATGGTACTAGCAAAAAATTACAATCATATTAAATATTACTTACCACATCATTCAGTATTAAAACACAATAAGGCAAATCTATTCCTCATATTCATAAATTCAGTGAGATTCTACTAGCTTGGCTGAAACTGTTCAAACCACAGTCACAGTAAAACCGTAATTGACACATGCGTTCTCGCATGTTTTTCGATGCAAGATTCAATCTCAAGTGCAGAAGTGGCAAAAACGCTTAGAACTCCTTCTAATACTCCTCCGTCAGAGCACTTGAGAACTAAAATGCAAAAAATCCCCACACCATCAGGGAGTAAAAACCTAACGGCCTCCAGGCAAAATATTGTGGGAACTCAACCCTTCACTGGTATTAAAGGGATAACAATCACAGTAATTCACGCCGAAAATCCCCACAAAATTTTTACAGGAGAGCAACTAGCTGCATGTCTGAAAACAGTCTTGGGGGAGCAAGCCTGAAATCAGGATGGACACTGACAACCAGTCTTGATTATAACACATTAAGTTGGCTAGAGAAAATTTTCTCCAAATTAATAACGAAGGAGGCCAATATAATCCGGACCTCTTAGCGAAGCTAGATGGCCTCCTAATTGCCAGCAGCTCGAAAAGATTAGAAGTTTTATTGGAACATTTTCCGGGCTGAAACTTTATAGTCAATAATGAAGATGCAGATGTAGAGGAAAGGTGGCTTCGACCTACTCAATACTGTAGAAGCGTTGTAAATAAAATCGTCACTCCTAATAGGACTAAATGACCTATAAACACCTTTAAGCCATTCAAATCTGCAGGGGTAGACAAAATTTTTTCCATGCAACTACAGTAGGGAATATGTAAATTCTTATGTCAAATATATCAAGAATCTTTAAAGCTAGTTTCATTTCAAGGTACATCCCAGAATTATGGAGAAAAGCAAAGATCGTATTTATTCTAAAGGCGGAAAACCTCCAGCTGAAAAACCAAAATCGTACTATTAGCCTTACATCCTTTTTTATTAAATGAATAAAAAAAAGTTGTGGTTCATAACATCCAAACTGCACCTAATAATATCCGGCTATGCCGATGATCTTGTCGTCATAATTAGGGAAAAGTTTAATACTGTAAACATCTCAGAAAGTCTATAAAATGCCTTGGGCAGGATAATGGACTGGTGTAAATCCAAAAAAATTACTATAAACCTAACCAAAACTATAATTATACAATTTATATGAATTTTTTTTTTATTTTATTTTTCAACAGAGATAGGCAGCAAAAAAACACTGTTATAAATCTCTCTTAAAAACTCTACTTATATCTAATACAATATAATATAATATAATATTTCTTAATATTACATTAATACATTTTTATAATTAACTTTACATTTAATTTTTTAATTGTATATAATTTTTAATTATTTTTATTTTTAATTTTCTATTTTTTTTATTTTTATTTTATAACTAATCAATTTGATTGGGACGATGAGTAGATAGGTAGGCACTTGGGCTAGACAGGTCAGTAGGTCAAGGTCACCCGGAAGTAGGTCATGGTCACCCGGAAGTAGGTCAAACCGTAATTAGGTCAGACAGGAAAAAAAGTTGATGTCATAAAAATAGGTCAGACAGCCGGCGGCGGCGGCCGCCAGACAAGTCTAGTTGTTTATAAAGATTATATACTTGTTTTAAGTAATAGGTAAACATGGAAATAGTAAGAAAAAATTGCTTTTTATTTTTGCTTGCAATTTTGAGATGTTTTTGCTTGCATTTTTAATATGTTTGCATTTATTTCTTGTTTTCTTTTTCTTTGGTTTTTTTTTTAAGACAAGTATTTAAAGAAGAGGAAGGAAAACCCATTAATTAATTGCTATGTAAGAATGTTGAAAAAAAAATATCTAACGTGGTACATGTTTACTTATTGATGTATACTTGGCTTAAGTAATAGGCGCACATGAGAATAATAAGAAAAAATGCTTTATAAAATTTAAAGAGAAAAATGAAAACAGAACAAAATAAGTGTAACTACATTTTGCAACTATTTTAAAAAATTAAAAGAAAAAGTGAAAACTGGTTTTTTAAATCTTACATAAAGATTCAATTTTAACAAAATTGATTCAATTTTGAGAAGAATTTATTTCTTGTTGTTTTCTTTTTCTATGTAGTATTTAAAAAAGAGGAAAGAAAACATTGTTAGTATCACTGTATAAGATGTTATTATTATGTAAGAATGTTGGAAAACAAGAAAAAGAATAAAAAGCGATTCAAAATAAGTTAATTGCTTTTGATACATATAGTGGTACATAGTGTACATAGTGTAGTGTAAAAATAATAATAAAATAAAACAGATTTGTTTATATGTTTGAAATAATTTTGTCAAATAACAAGTAAGACATTATGTATAAATTGTGGAAAAAGTTAAAAAATGGTTAATACAGTGAAAATTCTAAGATTGGAAACGTTCGCGGTCGGTTGTTTATAAATAAAAAAAATCGAAGATAAAAAAATAAAAAATTAATGCAGAAAAATTCACGATAGAATCTATAAAATCAGTGAATGTAAAACGATTCAACATTTTTGGAAAAAAATTGGAGTTTATAATAAATCCAGTACCAGACAACAAAGATCCAATAGATTGGATTAAAACCGGTACTGAAGAATTATTCAGCAATTTAATTGAAAATGTTGACTCTAGTGACAAAATTGGTGTCACTTTTGGATGTCAAAGTTTTCATGAACGTGGTCCAGCCTGGATCAATTTTAAAGAAGCAAAAGTCCTTTACATTTCGGAAATTTGGGAAGTTATTTCAAAAATTTTCCAAAGCAACTCCGAAGGATTATCTACAGATACGTTCTGTATAAATGTTACATATGTACGACTTCCAGCGGGAAGAGGTAGAGGAAACAGATACAACAATTTTGAAGAAGAATGTAATAAAAAAAGAGGCATAATTTTAATTAAAAACAAAGATAATCTATGCTTACAACGTGCGTTAGTTGTTGCTATCTCATTGATAGAAAAATTTGTTGACTACTGTAAAATGCGAAAAGATGTAGGTTAACTTCAATTGAAAGCAGCTTTACAAATAATTAGAAATTCAAATGTAAGCATCCCAGCAAAAGGTGCTAGTATCTGTGAGCTGAAATATCAAGTGTACCTCTCTAAATATCAAATTGTAGTTTTTGATTTCAGAGGAAAAGGAAAATCGATTATTTTTCAAGGTGAAGAAGATAAGGAAAAAAGATGGAATTTGATATTTTATGACATCATTAACAGCAGCATTTAGTTGTGATTACTTTTGCCAAACATGTAATGTGCCGTATAACAATAGATTGTCTCACAGATGTAAATAGTCGTGTTTCATTTGCAAATCATCTCCAGCATGTGACGCAAATTTTCCAACTATTAGATGTGATGTATGCAATCGAAGTTTTAAAGATCAAACTTGTTTTGATAACCATAAAGCAACATCATCTACAAATAAAAATCTATTTGCACTCTAATAAATTCCTGCACAAAATGCTTTAAAGTATACAGAGCTGATAAATCATATATGCTATGGACATTTGTGTAAAAACTGTAATACAAATGTTGCTTCAGATCACCAATGCTTTATTACACCATGTAAAGGATTAGTTGAACTTAAGAATACATTATATATTTTCTGCGATCTCGAAACAACTCAAGATGATATCATGGGGGAGAAACATGAAGGTGTTGCAATAGGGGATCATGAAGGTGTTGCAATAGGGGATATAATTGAACATCAGCCTGATTTATTTATTTTTGAACAACGTTGCAATCATTGTATATTATCTAATATTGAAGGTGCAATTTTTGTGGACTTCGACAGCAGGTGTTGAAACAAAATCCAATACAAATGTTTTTAGAATATATACTCAACCAAAGAAAAATATTTGATAAAGTTGTTGTTATTGCACATAATGGACAAGCATTTGATAATCAGTTTTTATTAAACTATATCTTAGAAAAAACCATCATCAAACCAAAACTAATAATGGGGGGACAAAGATAATTTTAATGCTGTTAGATAACGTGAAATTTATTGATTCACTAAACTATTTTCCAATGCCGTTATCTAGTTTACCAAAAGCGTTTGATTTAGACATAAATTTGAAAAAAGGATATTTTCCTCATATGTTTAATCGTAAAAACAATATGAAATATAATGGAAAGTTACCCGATCGTAAATGTTTTTGTTATAATTCAATGAGTGCATCGGAGAAAAAACAATTTCTTGAATGGTATGAAGAAAATAAAAACAAGTCTTTTAACCACCAAAATGAACTTGTGGAATATTGTATGAATGACGTAAAAATTTTGATAGCAGCCTGTATTAAATTCAGACAACTATTTTTGGAAGAATGTAAGGTTGAGCCATTTTTAGAGGCCACTACAATTGCTTCAGCGTATAATTTGGTTTTTAGAAGGAATTTTTCAAAACCGTATACAATTGGGCTTATACCTCAACAAGGAAATCGCTTATCAAAAAACCAGTCAATCAATGCCATAAAATGGTTAATGTGGGAAGAAAAACAAAGAAAAATAAAAATTCAGCATAGTAGTAATGGAAAAGAAAAAGTTATTTTTAGTCTTCGTGTTGACGGATATTGTACAGACACAAAACAAATATTTGAATTTTATGGCTGTTATTACCATGGCCATCCAAAATGTTTCAAAAATAATAATGATAAAAAATATGAAACACGTTATGAGGCTACATTATCCAAAGTCAATAAATTACGATCTTTAGGTTATCAAGTATTTGAAAAGTGGGAGTGTGAATTTCGAAACGAAATGAGATCAAAAGAATACGAAGCATTTTTCTCAAAATTGGAGAACGAAAGTTTGATACCACTAAAACCACGTGACGCGTTTTATGGTGGTAGAACAGGAAACACAAGAACATATTATAAATGTGCACCTGGGTGTGTAAATACGAAAAATTTCCAGTGGGTCATCCAAAAGTTCATGTTGGACAAATTGAGTGCAATAAAATAAATTTAAATGATACTGAAGGATTAATAAAGGCATTAATACTTCCTCCAGACTTTATCACCCGGTTTTGCCTATAAATCAAAATAATAAGCTAATGTTTTCCTGCTGTCAAACATGTAGCTTGGAAATGAATAATGATGACTGCTCTCATGACAATCGTAGTAGGTCAATTTTAGGAACATGGGTTATAGATGAAGTAAGAGAAGCAGTTAAACAGGGATACAAAATTGTGCAAATATACGAAGTATGGGAGTATACTGTTAAACAATTTAATCCCCTTACATCACAAAAGGGGATTTTTACTGAAATGATGAACAAGTTCCTTAAAATTAAACAAGAAGCTTCAGGCTGGCCTAGCTTTTGTAGAACACCAAAGGAAAAGTGCAAATATTTAGAAAAATTTTCCAAAGTGGAAGGCATAAATTTACAGTTTAACGAAATGAAAAAGAATCCTGGACTTAGATCATTAGCTAAATTAATGTTAAACTCTTTCTGATGTAAATTTGGGCAGAGAGAAAATCAATCAAAAACAGAAATCATAAATAAGTCTTATGAATTATTTGCTCTTCTTACTGATCCTTCCAAGAGTGTAAATCAAATAACTCCATTAAACGAAAAAACAGTTTTGGTAAATTGGGAATATAAAGAAGAAACAGCTGAAACATTATTAACAGTTAACGTTTGTATAGTTGGTTACACTACCACACAAGCTCGTTTAAAATTGTATTCTTATTTAAATAATTTAAAAGAACGAGTTTTGTATTACGATACTGATTCAATAATATATGTAGCACGTGTAGGAGAATATAATCCTCCAACAGGAGTTTTCATGGGAAATATGACAGATGAGCTTGAAGAATATGGAATAGGAAGTTACATTACAGAATTTGTCAGTGGAGGTGCAAAGTACTATGCATACAAAATATATAGTACCAACTCCAAATGTGAAAAAACTGTTTGCAAAGTCAAAGGTATTCGTTTAAATTATAACGGTTCACAAGAAATAAATTTTGGCTCTATGAAACAATTAGTTAAAAAATTAAACAATTATTTTCAACAAATAAATATGAAATTTCCCAGTATTCGTCAAACATACGATCACAGAGTCATCACTGTTCCTGAAAGAAAGACATATCAAATAAATTCCAGAAAACGTTTTTTGCAAAAGATTTTGTAAATGATTATACTTCAGTTCCTTATGCCTTCAAAAAGAAAAAAATTTAAAAATTATTGTTAATATATTGTAAAAATTTTGTATTCTAAACTATTAAATTACAGATTAAAAAAAAATCTTTTAATTTTACCGTTTTTAATTTTCAGAATATAGTCGAAAATTTATTTACATAATATATATATATATATATTAATTATTCAAATTTGCAGTTGCAGTTTAACTTTTCAATAATAATGTCAAAAGCACAAATAGTGTCTGAAATTCATCGTCCAGTTAGACGTAGATTAAAACTTCGTAGACGAAGACGAAAAATAGCTCAAAGAGGGTTAAATGATACATGGGAAATTGATCTTGTAGATATGTCGGCCTATCAAAAAGTGAATAATGGATACAAGTTTCTCTTAACTGTTATCGATATATTTTCGAAATATGCATATGCGGAAAAAGTTAAATCAAAGGCAGCAGATGACATAGTTAAAAGTATAGAAAAGATTCCCTAAAAGGGAGAGGATGTCTCCAAAAAATATTCATTCTGACTAGGGAAAAGAATTTTTCAACAAAAAATTCCAACATTTGATGAAAAGCTATAAAATAAATCACTATCATACTTATTTAGAAATGAAGGCTAGTGTTTGTGAAAGGTTTAACAGAACATTAAAATCAATTATGTGGAAACAGTTTAGTTTACAAGGAAATTTTAAATGGATAGAACTTTTACCAAAACTAATTGGAAAATATAATAACACAAAACACAGTACAATTAAGTTAAAACCAAACCAAGTTACATCACAAAATGAAAAACAAATTCTTCGTTCAATTTACAATTATCCTAAAATATTTAATAAGGGAAAATTTAATGTTGGTGATTTTGTTAGAATTGCTAGGTCTAAAGGTACTTTTCAAAAAGGATATGAACCTAACTATTCAACTGAAGTTTTTAAAATAGCTTTCAAAAACAAGACAGACCCGATTACATATAGTTTAAAAGATTATAAAAATAAATTAGTTCATGGTGGCTTCTATGAATAGGAACTAACTAGTGTCAAAGACCCCAATGCTTATTTAATTGAAAAAATTTTAAAACGAAAAGGCAATAAAGTATATGTAAAATATTTAGGCTTTGATAATAGTCATAATCAATGGTTAAGTAAATATGATATTCTTTCATAAAAAAAGTATAATTAGAATTTATGTAAAAAACTTTTTCTTAACTTTAGAGGACTGTTGTCAATGCAACAATGTTGTAAAAATGCTAATAGAAAAAATAAAAATAGAAAAATATTAGAAAAATATTTTTATTATACTAATAAAAATAAATAATTTAGAAATAGGTAAATAAAAAATAATATTCTTTCATAAAAAAGTATAATTAGAATTTATGTAAAAGATTTTTCTTAATTTTAGAACACTGTTCAATGCAACAATGTTGTAAAAAATGCTATTTAAAAATATTATAGTTTTATTATAATCAATTAGAATTTATTACATTAATAAACAACTTACTTTACAACTTTTGGTTTTTAACTAGTTTTCTTAAGAATTTTGATTGCTAAACAGTGATAATACAATTATTTAGAAGAAAAATTTAGTTTAAAGTGTGATGTTTCTTAAGATATATCAATTCAAAGAAAGAGCTCAACATAATAATACAACAAGAAAGCCAACCCCCTTACGACCTAATATAATGTAAATATATAGTATATAATATAAAGAAAATAAATAATATTAGTATATAATTTAATAATAGTATAAAAACCTATAATGGCCTTAGTAGCCGATGGTTCAATAATATTGCACTACATTAATGTATGTAATATTAATATAAATAAATAAATAAATAAATAAGAAAGCTAAATGGAAAACACAGCAGAGATTTTTGCCACCGCTCAACAAATAGAGCCAACGCAGGAGTTGGCTCCAATTAAAAGAATAAGAAGTCAGCAAGAATCGCAGACACATCAATAATAACATCATTACCATCATCATCAACAACAACAAGAAGAAATCATTCTTCTTCAAGAAGAAGCACCACCAGCTAAAAAAAGCTTCAAAGACGCTTTTAATAGGAAAATTTTAGAAACTAGAAAGAGTGTCTTAAAAACAAAAGATATGGAGCAAGATTCTCTATATCACATATTAAATGTACACCAAATTAAGAACATTTATGGTCTTAAGTGGGTCTTTGAGACCCGCAATTTAATTATATTTGTACCTCAAAAATGTACTGATATTTTTGAGAATTCTGATTTTGTAAAAGAAAAAGAACATTTTGTATATAAAGATAAAAATTTAAATTTAAGTATTGTAGATATATCTGAGTCTTTTCGTAAAATATATGCAAATCACCAATAAATAATGTAAATTGGTTTGTAGTTATAAGTTTTTATTATTAGTAATAAATAAAAATAAAATTTAAAAAAGGTATAAATTTATTTTATTTAGTTGCTTTATTTTTTCAGATTCAGGTTTATATGTATCTAAATTGATTTTGAAATTGAAATTGATTTATTGATTGATTGTTTAAATTGATTTATTTAATATTTTTTTTTTCGTAAAAACACAGTTATTTTATAACAGACCCAAGAAAAATTACATCATACATTAAATTTTTGAACTGGAATAAAAATCTCTACTTGCTACCTTGTAACATTTTTTTCTGTACAGATCTATATGTATTTCTTTTACTATTTGAAATTTTGACATGGTTTATACACCATCTAACTTAATTTAAAAATCTAATTTTACATTTCTTTATTTATATACTATGAAAACTTGAAGTTTGACTGGGTGCTACAGTATATAACGCAGTTCAATTTTATTGGCAAATCATTTTCAATTCAATTTTGGTAAGATATTTTACTAAAATGGCAGCTGATTCAACAACATTTCCATTTACTGAGGAAACTGCAATAGTCAGTATACTAAATGAGGTCCAAGTTAATGAAATTACATCCACCGTAGATGAGGAGGAATTAATGGAAACTGAAGAAGTCATACCACCGCTTCAAGTCTTAGATGAAGATATAGTGGAGCAACAAATTTGGAAAATAAATAACCAAAAATGAGATCCTGACTACTTGGCAGAACTTTTTAAAAATAATATATAAGAATATTTGTGTAAATGTATATGTATCTACTATATAAGTAATTCATAATAAAAACGAGAAAGAATACAGTTGCCTTTATCAACTCTTAGATACCCGTACGAACCGTTAGTATGTTCACAGCCTGTCACTCTGCTTATAATATTATTTTTTAAATATTTTAGTATTTTAAAATAATTTGGGTGAATTTTATAATTTCTAGAACTATGGGTTGTAGATATTCAAACTATATGTTTATACATTCTTCAAAAGCAGATTCTAACCTTCCACATAACGATTATCAATCCAAATTTTTTCAAATATTCTATAGTACCATTTAATACTAAGCGGTAAATGTATATTAAATTACAAAATAGTAAATATAATTTTAAATATTATATTATATTATATTAATGCGCACATAGTATATTTATATTGCAATATTTCTTTAAAAATATTTCCATTCATAGAATAATTTCTTATAAGCTTGCCTCAATTTTAACTGTACCCTGGTTTAGTAAACCTTGACATACTTCATTTTCAGATGCATCTGGAGTTAAATCAAAAGCTAGTATAAAAAATCCATTACTAAATATAGACTTTGTTATCTGATGACCTTTATCATTGTGGTAAATTCCAGTTCCTGAAAAAAGTGTACTGTATGCTCTTGTGCAGGAATTATTTGCATCTGAAAAACTGGTTTCAATTGCTGAATTAGGTATTTGAATACCATTTACGTTTAACACAAATTATGAAATATCAAAATGTTTAAAATTGTATAGGTTTTTTGATCTTTTTCCAGAGTAACCCACATTTTCTGTCCTTCAAAACATTATTGTGTTTGGCAACTGCCCAATAAAAACATTATCAAGTGATATTGACGAGCTGTTCATTGGAATTGTAAAACGTTTTACTTCAACGCGTTTATAACTATATTTGGCATTGGATTTCCCAAGAACAACATTGTGTGCTAACAGTACGCTTGGATTAACGGTAACATGTCTCATAAATAGCGTGGCTTCTATAATTTTTAATTGTGATTCATCAGAATCGTCTGCAAATAGATAAAAATCTGGATTTTCAAGTGTTACAACTATACGAATGTCAACATTATTTATAAGTAGAGTAGGTTGATTAAACATTGCTATTATGATACAATTAATTCCACTACATTGCTATTATGATACAATTTTTGGCGCTCTTTTGAACCATTATTATCAGATTTAGCTATATTTGTTTTATCTAAAATCCATCCTTCACATTCTAAATGAGTTGCAGCAGTATCTGTACCATAACTTAATAAAGATTCAATATAAGCTCTATAGTGATAATTTCCATCAGATGGTGTTATATTTTTGCCATTTAATTGAACATTACATTGTTGTATTAAAGAATGTAAAATATTATTAACTACACTTGGTTGTATTATTATTCTCCCTTCAGCATTTTTATCATTATTCCATTACGTTTCATCTTCCTGTAAGATCTGTACTTTTAATCTCAAATATGTAGAAAGCAAATCTCTATATAAATCGCCATGACCCAGTGAAACAAATTCAATAGTTGAAGGGTTGTCTAAAGAGGCAATAGGATTGTTGGCAACTTCTTCAGATCGTAAAATACTAGACTGAATGGGTTGGGTTTCAGTTTTCATACACTAAATCATAATTAATCAAAAATATCTTTATGTTTCTTTTTGTTATTATCTTTGCGTCGTTTTGACGTAAAATAGTTTAAATTTCTAATGAATGGTCTTTTTATAGCTTTTCGTTTTCTTTTACCAGAACCATACATTTCATTCAGTTTTCGTACGGCACCACGTCGTACATTTTAACAACCTCTTTACTACAATCTTGCATAACATCTTTTACATTTGCAACAGATGCAATATCAGATAAAGCATTAATACCAGATTTCCCTCTTTTTTCAAAATATCATCGCCTCAAGTAAATAATGGTTTCAAATATCTAAAAAGTTCCCCAAAAAAGCTTTCCAATCCACGTCCTCTTTGAAAAGGTAGGGTTGAATATAATAAAGGGCCGATATCATCAAGTCTTTTACCAGATTGAATTAAATAATACTTATAGTATACTCTCTCCATAATGAATAAAATAAAATAATATATAGTTTTGTAAAATCGCTTTTATTTATACTTTTTTAAAATGTAATACCATTTTTGTTGGAATTGCTTATTAAATGATTTCTCCACATTGCAATATTGAATATTACTGAATTCTTTTACAGTATAAGTGAAAGAATTTTGTATGTTAACAGATCTTAAACATCTTACATCTTTATCACCTATTTTTTACGGTTCAATTATATCTGTGTATATAAAAAACATATCTGGTTTAATAATTGGAATTAATTGTACACTATCTATAAAAGTTGTGGAAGCTTCTATTGCACGTGGTTTATATTTTTTAAATTCTGTAACTTTCAAAGATACTTTATTGAGACATGTTGTCAAAAGTCCTTATAGGGTGTAAGCGTAATTTGCTCCTATTTTTATATCTATTTTAGGTCTTGTAACACATATTGTAGTGTAACTTATATTTTTAGGCATCTTCTCAGCTTTTGCTGGTTGTATATAATTAACATCATCGTTTATAAAATTAAAAATTCCCAAATCAACTGTCGTTCAACTTCTTTTCTTGTAAACCTATTAAGTGGGCGTATATTTTGAATTATTGTTGGTACTACAAAAACTTTCCAGTCACATATCATTTGTTTTTCTATGTATGGAATATATGATGTTACAACTCCTATCATATCTTTCAACATACCTTTAATAAATATTTGAGTACTTTTCTCCCATTCTTCACCATACACATTTGGAACGAAATCATTAAAATAGATTTCTGAAATACCGACTTTCCACCTTGAATCACACATGTATTTATTCATTTTATTTGTAAAAGATGATAATGAATTTTCTGGATAATAGTTCATAAATGAATCACAAAGTAAAGTGACAACATTCATCATTTACTTGCATGTTGTCCATGAGCTTCAGGATGTATTCTTACGAATTGGAAAATTAATTTCTGTTTGAGTATTACCTGCTATAGCTGACCTTAAAACACGTTTTGATGAATTATTCAACTCTTTAGTATTTATAGTTTTTTCTTTTTTCATTGGTGGGCTTGGGCTATCTAAAGAAACAGTTATAATGTCTCCTGTATCAGTTTCAAAAATTTGTACAATTTGATTTCTAACGATTTTCTTTTTCTAAGACTTTCTCCAACTGAAGCGGCTGACAATGCTTTTGTTTAAATATTTTCTTGAATTTCATCATCAAATACTTCTTCATCATCTTCTTTATCATATACTTCTTATTCTTCAGCAACAACTTGTATTCCAACATTCCTATATTCAGGAAAATGAGAATGAGTTTCAGCATCTATATACATTGGTTTTGCACGAGTTTGAGTACCTTTTGTTTCCGTAATTTTTATTTTCTCCTCTTTATATCTAGGAAGTTGTCTTTTTTTGTTTCTTATTTTAAATAGATTTTGTCTGTATAAATACTATTTTTATCAGATACCATAGTCATCAGATCTATTTTTATCGGATACCACAGCATGATGGCCCCGCAACCATCATAGTAAATGGGTGAAACAGTATATTTGTGTTAGTTAAAACTTAACACTGGTAACCTATATTTATAGGAAAAGCTCTTTTTCCGAAGTGAATATGAATGTAAATTTAGTAATTCTAATGAACATTCTTCCGTAAACCTTCAACATGGATAATCAAATTTTCGTAGTTGATCTACAATTTTTAAAAGGAAATGAAAAGCAATATTTCCTAAAAGAACAGGCTATACTAAAAAAAGGAAGTTTAATTTCTAATTCTAAGTTTAATTTTCTTGAAAAGTACATTGACAATGTTAAAATAGGAGATCTAAGCAGAGACTTACCGTCATTATCAAAGATTGAAAATTTTAAATCAACATGTTCTATACACTATACAAACACCAGTTTCAGATGTGCTGTAAAAAATTGTTTTAATGTCTATATGCATCTCTTAAAAGAAAAAATATTAAATTAAGATTTTTAAAATTTATTTAGAGACAGACGTATATAATCAAAGACGTATAGAAAAATTGGATTTCACTATTTCTGCAATCTTAACATGATCATCGTAAAAAATTTTTCAACTCAGATTTCTATAAAATTGTAAAATATTTTTAGTTAAATAAAAATTTTTTGAACATGTAAATAAATCTGCTTTATTTTTATATTCTTGTTTTCAAAATAAGTACCAAATGCAATTAACCTGATGACTTGGAATTTTTTTTCTTTTTTTATTCTTTGCAGATTATGCAACATACAATGAACCTAAACAACATATTAATCGTTAAGTATTTCCATAACTTTAATTTTTTCAACATTCTTACATAACAACTTACATGACAACTAATTAATGGTTTTTCCTTCCTCTTCTTTAAATACTTGTGATAAAAAAAAAAAACGAAAGAAAAAAAAAACAAGAAATAAATGCAAACATATCAAAAATGCAAACAAAAACATCTCAAAATTGCAAGCAAAAATAAAAAGCAACATTTTCTTACTATTTCTCAAGGTTGAATCTTTATGTAAGATTTTAATAACCAGTTTTCACTTTTTCTTTTAATTTTTAAAAATAGTTGCAAAATTTTAAAGAAATGTAGTTACACTTATTTTGTTGTGTTTTGATTTTTCTCTTTAAATTTTATAAAGCATTTTTTCTTATTATTTTTATATACGCCTATTACTTAAGCCAAGTATACATCAATAAGTAAACATGTACCACGTTCGATATTTTTTTTTTCAACATTCTTACATAACAATTAATTAATGATTTTTCCTTCCTCTTATTTAAATACTTGTCATAAAAAAAAAACGATGGAAAAAGAAAACAAGAAATAAATGCAAACATATCAAAAATACAAGGAAAAACATCTCAAAATTGCAAGCAAAAATAAAAAAATAAAATGCAATTTTTTCTTACTATTTCCATGTTTACCTATTACTTAAAACAAGTATACAATCTATATAAACAACTAGACATGTCTGGCTGCCGCCGCCGCCGCCTGTCTGACCTATTTTTATGACATCAACCTACTTCCTGTCTGACCTAATTACGGTTTAACCTACTTCCAGGTGACCATGACCTACTTCCGGATGACCATGACCTACTTCCGAGTGACCTTGGCCTACTTGCGGGGGACTTTGGCCTACTTCCTGGGGACCTTGACTTACTTCCGGGAGACCTTGACCTACTTCCGGGTGACCTTGACCTACTGACCTGTCCTATCCAAGTACATATCTACTGTGATGCTTTCAATCTTTTTTTAAAAATTCTTATGTTTGGGGCATATCTTATATTATTGGAAATATTCTTATATTATCTTATATTATTCTAGTGTCTAAAAATGTTCAATCGTATTTTTAGACACTTGAACATAACATCTCTTTTACCCCTTTCAGTTCTAGGAGCCCACAATCGAAAATTCTCCGCCTTCTTGTGTTATAATTATGAATTGAGGCATTTGTTTATAGTCTAAGATTAATAATGCAGTGTTTATGAAATTAATGACTTCAAGCGCAGCTGATTCAGTACTACTTCCATTTAGGAAACCAAATTGGTGGTCATCAATTAGATTTGAATTTGAAAGAAATGTAATTAGACGACGTTTGATATCTTTTCAATGATTTTAAATAGACTAGAATTAGTATTAGTTTACAGATAGAATTAGTTAAAGATATTGATTTATAATTGTTACAATCTGTATTCTTCCCAGATTTATAAATTGGAGTGATAATACATTCTTTAGCCGTATCTGGAAATTCGTTAGTAGATAAAATTTTATTTGTTTTTCTGAAATTTTGGTTTAGAGGTTTTTAATA
This sequence comes from Poecilobothrus nobilitatus, assembly GCA_947095535.1. Taxonomy (NCBI): domain Eukaryota; kingdom Metazoa; phylum Arthropoda; class Insecta; order Diptera; family Dolichopodidae; genus Poecilobothrus; species Poecilobothrus nobilitatus. The sequence continues at coordinate 266,989,909 of OX352772.1, forward strand.
TGTGCAATATATCACAATTGGTCTTCAAACGTTTCATATTCTTCCCCAAATTGTTCTAATTGATCTCTGGTACAATAACACAAACCTTTTCCAAATATATCACTTCTTAATCGAAATATGTCATTAATTTCGAGTAAGATCTATTAATATAAAGCCATATGGGACTGACGTCACATCATTATATACTTTTTCAAATGATTTGATTTGATTGGGATATATTTGGCGAGCTATAAGTAATATCTGCGATTTATCTCTTGAATTTTTGAAAAGTACTAGGTATTTACAGTTAAGTGAAATATCCCTTGAAAATTTACCCTGCTGAAAAACATTTTATGTTACAAATATTACTGATAAATTTCTATGATGTGATCCTCTAGTTACATAAACTTTATGTAGTGGTTATTATTTTTATACCCGTACGATAGGATCCGGTATAATAAAATTACTCCTCCGTTTGTAACACCTCGAAATAAGCGAGCTAGATATACCTTCAAAGGTATGGATCGGATCAGAAAACAATTCTAAGACGTTTGAGCCATGTCCGTCCGTCCGTCCGTCCGTCAGCACGCTAACTCAAAAACTAAGAAAGCTCGAATCTTGAAATTTACACAAAATATTCTGGGAGTAATTTGTAGGTTCCCTATTTTTTTTGGTTGAGTTTGGACCAAAACTTAGGGTAGCTCTCAAACACCTAACTTTTAGATCCCCACATTTTTTTGAAATAGAGCTATGAAATTTTAACTGCTGATAGATCTCACAAAAATATTAATTTTATTTTTAATAACTTTTTTTTGTACCCCCACCCGTTACGCAGCTACAGCTCCCCAAAGGTTCAAAAAAGCTCTATATTTAAATGATTATAGTACAAGTTGTGTAAGGTATATCTACATTTCGAAAACGGCAAACGATTACTACTTTTATTAGCTTTAAAAGTATATATAGAATAAATATATATTTGTGGCATACGGTGTCTTAATTTACCGTTATGCGAAACTAAAATTTTGCAAAATCCTTCAACCCTTCTATCTTCTAAACAGTTTAAGTTGGAATTTTGAAATTTTGACAGAAGTTAGATCTTTAAAAATAAGTATGAGTCATTTCAGAAATTTTTTTTGTATCACCCCCCGTTTAGGAGCTGTATGGGGTCAAAAACTGAAAATTTCCTATTTTTAAACACCTGTAACTTGAACACCTGTTAACAATTTTTTGAAGTTATACACAAAAATTAAAGCTTCAACATTATACTCTTATTTCTGTAAACAACTTTTTTTAATAATACAGGGTTACTTTATAATTGACGAAAAAGTTACTTGATTTTTTCAAATTTTAACTAATTTTTTGCATTTTGTTTTACTCGATAATTTGAAATTGTTGAGGATATAATGCGTAGTACAAAAAAATGTAAATAAATAAACAACATCAATCCAAAACTTTTTCAAATATTCTATAGTACCATTTAATACTAAGTAAATGTATATTAAATTTACTTAGTACAAAATAATAAATATAATTTTAAATATTATATTATATTTAAATATTCCATTGACAGAATAATTTCTTATAAGTACAATAAAATACATATATATATGTAAATACGCGCTATATAATATACATATATACTCTTATCATTCATTCACTAGTGACATATACGATATGTAAATAAACATGATATTATATAAGTATGTATATATATCAATATAGTTTGAATGTATGTACAACCCATAGTACTAGAAATTATAAAATTCACCCAAATTATTTTAAAATACTAAAATATTTAAAAAATAATATTGTAAGTAGAGTGACAGGCTGTGAACATACTAACAGTTCGTACGGGTATCTAAGAGTTGACAAAGGCAACTGTATTCTTCCTCGTTTTGTATGATTCAGGTATTATTTTTAACAACATCTGAAAAATTTTTTAATTAAGTAATTAAAGTATTAAACATGTTAGCTTTTTCCTCATTTCTCAATTGTTGATCTTTTCTTCGTTGTTTTATATTAGCTTTAAGCTTTACAAAGACTGGGCAACCATTATACGATGAAGGATGTCCCCTTGATTTAGATAGCACGCATAATAAATTTTACCTATTGTTTACTTCATATTTAATTGGACATTGACCTGGATCCTGGTTCGTGATTTTTATAACCTTTAACACATCTGTATGTCATCTTACAATTGGATGCTGTATGGCCTAAGCTTTGGCAACGTTTACATTAAGTAATGTCAATTTTTTTAAGGTTTTCCCAAGAAACCCTTCTTTCTTTTTTGGCCTGGTGGTCAAGATATTTAATTTTTTTGACTTGGTTAATATCACTGTCGGGGGTTAACTGGACTAAAAAGGTTGGTAATTTTTTATTTATTTTTCTTGAATTATTTGTTTCTAATTGTAAAACTTTAACAAAATTTATATTACCTAAATTCAACATTTTAAAAGAATTCGAAATATCTTCTGGGTTAATATTTTCATTTAAGCCTTCTAAAATTAAAGTTTTAAGTTTTTCTACTTTAGGGATAAAACTATAAAAATTATACTTAATATCTTTTAACATAGCCTTTATTTTATTGTAGTCTTCCACATTTATTACATTAATTGAGTATTTATTTTTACCTAGCCTTTTTATATAAAAGTTATTTACTTTCAATTTTTCAATACAAATTTTCTTAATATTTTGTGGTTCTTTATCAAAAACAATAATAGGTTGTAGTTTTTTATTTTTTTTACATTATCATTTGTACTGATATTAGTATCATCAAAATTTTTATTTACATTATTATTTTTACTTACATTGCAATTTTTTTTTAATTGATTATTATTATACCCGTACGATAGGCTCGGGTATAATAAAATCGCTCCTCCGTTTGTAACACCTCGAAATAAGCGAGCTAGATATACATTCAAAGGTATGGATCGGATCAGAAAAAAATTCTAAGACTTTTGAGCCATGTCCGTCCGTCCGTCCGTCAGCACGGTCACTCAAAAACTAAGAAAGGTAGAATCTTAAAATTTACACAAAATATTCTGTGAGTAATTTGTAGGTTCCCTATTTTTTTTGGTTGAGTTTGGACCAAACCTTAGGGTAGCTCTCGAACACCTAACTTTTACATCTCCACATTTTTTTTGAAATAGAGCTATGAAATTTTAACTGCTGATAGATGTTACAAAAATATTAATTTTATTTTTAATAACTTTTTTTTGTACCCCCACCCGTTACGGAGCTACAGCTCCCCAAAGGTTCAAAAAAGGTCTATATTTAAATTGTTATAGCACAAGCTGTATAAGGTATATCTTCATTTTGAAAACGTCAAACGATTACTACTTTTATTAGCTTTAAAAGTATATATAGAATAAATATATATTTGTGGCATACGGTGTCTTAATTTACCGTTATGCGAAACTAAAATTTTGCAAAATCCTTCAACCCTTCTATCTTCTAAACGGTTTAAGTTGGAAACTTGAAATTTTGACAGAAGTTAGATCTTTGAAAATAAGTATCAGTCATTTCAAAAATTTTTTTTGTATCACTCCCGTTTAGGAGCTGTAAGGGGTCAAAAACTGAAAATTTCCTATTTTTATACACCTGTAACTTGAACACCTATTAAAATTTTTTTGATGTAATACACAAAAATTAAAGCTTCAATATTATACTCTTATTTCTGTTAACAACTTTATTTAATAATATATGGTTACTTTATAATTGACGAAAAGTGTTACTTGATTTTTTCAAATTTTCTAACAAATTTCTTCAACTAATTTTTTGCATTTTGTTTTACTCGATAATTTGAAATTGTTGAGGATATAATGCGTAGTACAAAAAAATGTAATAAAATGTAAATAAATAAACAACATAACGGTTGCTTGAAGAATTTTTATTTATATGATATTGATATATATACATACTTATATAATATCATGTTTATTTACATAACGTATATGTCACTAGTGAATGAATGATAAGAGTATATATGTATATTATATAGCGCCGTATTTACATACATATATGTATTTTATTGTACTTATAAGAAATTATTCTGTCAATGGAATATTTAAATATAATATAATATAATATTTAAAATTATATTTATTATTTTGTACTAAGTAAATTTAATATACATTTACCGCTTAGTATTAAATGGTACTATAGAATATTTGAAAAAGTTTTGGATTGATAATCGTTATGTGGAAGGTTAGAATTTGCTTTTGAAGAATGTACATATAAACATATAGTTTGAATATATCTACAACCCATAGTACTAGAAATTATAAAATTCACCCAAATTATTTTAAAATACTAAAATATTAAAAAAATAATATTCTAAGCATAGTGACAGGCTGTGAACATACTAACGGTTCGTACGGGTATCTAAGAGTTGACAAAGGCAACTGTTCTTTATCGTTTTTGTTTGTTTTTAATTTTTTTCGTCAGATTTATTACTACTAGATTTTAATAGAATTTTTATTTGTTTTTTTAAACTTGATAATTTTAGCTTTAATTTGTTATTTTCACTTATTAGTGTTTTAATTTTTTATTTTCCGGCATTGTTAGTAAATTATTCAATTAAATTTATGGAATTTTTTAGTTCGTTTTTATTAATGAAGTCTTTTTCGGATTGCAACACATATATTAACAATGCCATATATTATTTGCAACCCATATATTACAAAAAACACTATTTATTTAATTAATTTTTTTTCTTGAATTCTTTAAAAACTTAAATTCAATTTTATAATTTTATTCCTTTATTCGCAAATAACAATTTTTTATATCTTATATCCAAGCACATGCGGTCGCTTAAAATCTCAGAGCGAACTCCTATATTCAATTCAATATTTTTTATTGACGAAAAAATACAATATGAAAATGATTTTGCATCTACACATCCCTTAAAAAATGATTCTGGCTCGTCGTGTTTTGTTAAACCAAATAATTTCCACATATCTTTTCTGTTGAATGCTTCAATTACTTCCAATGGAGATTTTGGGGATACAACACTATTTTGATCTTTACACTATTTTATTTGAACACTATTTTTTGAATTTTTTGCAAGCTTCGTTTTATTTTATGAAAACTTAAATCTTTTGCATCATTTGGATTTCTAAAATTTTTTTTATTACAAAAAAAATGTAAATATGTACATCAATGTGAGAGATAAAAAAAATTATTAATAACACGTCATCACAAATATTTTAAGCTTAAAACATATATTAATAATATGGTATTTAAAAAATTTTTACTTTTCGATTACATTATTATAAATAAATTTTATATTTTTTATAGCATTGGAATTGTGTAAAGTTCACAACTTCTTTTTATTTCTGACAAAATTAAAAATTCTTTATACCTATTGTTTTTCTTGATCACTTGTGGAATGTTAAATTTCTTTCACTTTTTTACATATACATTATTATTAATTATAACCGACGCGTTACAATTTTTATTATAGCAAGTATAATAAATTTTATTTTTTTTATATATGTAATTGTTTATCGAATTTTGTACAAATTAATTGACTGTTTATACATCTTCCACTTAATATTTCATATTCCAAATTTGACATATTTTTTTATTTTTTACAAAATTAGATTTCGGAAATCAAATTTAGAAAAAGTTTCGAACACGTCTTATTCAAATAAATGAATAAAAGAGACACAATACGTTGAATTAATGAATGAATAAAAGGGACATAATATGTTGAATAAAATGTTATTTTCCATATAAGGTCATGGTTTTCAATTAGAAATGTAACAGTTAAATATTTCTCTTAGAATTAAAATTTACAAAATATGTAAGAAAGATATTTATTTAAGAAAATCGATTAAAGTCGAAAATTTTTTATTTTAATTCATATGAGTTAAAAACGCAAATATTTAAAATGAATTAAAGTCGAAAATTTTCTATTTAATTCATACGAATTAAAAACGAAAATATTAAAAATGAACTAAAATCGAAAATTTTTTTTTCTTTTTTAATTCATTTATGATTTTCTACTTTAGTGCATATGAAATAAAACATAAAGAAAAAGAAAAAATCAGCTGTCTTCACCACAGGTGACAGGACAGAACGCTATTATTCGAAAAATATAATAGTATTCGAAATTCATACACGTTTTACATAATAATTTATAAATATCAAAGTAAAATAACTTCTAATAATTTAACATCATTTTTGTGTATTCAATAACAATACATTCATTTATACATCCATTTGTATGTACATGATTTTTTTTTGCATTCAAAAATATTAGAAGTAAAAAATAATAAAAACTGGAAAGATCTGACCAATTTTGCAGTGTCTTAAGTCACCGGTCTTTCAGGCGGAAGGTCTATGGTTCATACCTCGGTCAGTGCAAAAATAATACAAAAATAATAAATATAATAAAATAATAAAATAATGTTAACAAAATATTAAATATAATTATAATTGAATAACAAAACATTAAATTTTAACAAAATTAATGTTAACAAAATATTAAATATAATTATAATTGAATACTTGTACCGAGCTGGCCCACATGGGAAAACGGTCCTAAAAATATCGGCAGATATTTATGTATATCTGGACGATATAATATAAAAAAGAAAAAAAACACTGAAAACAAATACAAAACAAAACAAACATAAGATTAATATTGAATCTTCTAACAAACATTTTATAGGTTGAATTTTATGTCATCAAGAGTCTTAATAATATGCATAGATATAAGATATAAGTTTTTAGAGATATAAAAACAAAAACAAAAAGTATTTGTTCATATAAATTCATATGGCGTGTTATGTATAAAATTTGGACTTAGAAAAAAAAACAAAAAAACCTTAAAGTTGGTCGGAAGAGTGAAAGAGTGAATGATGTCATCAAGGCTGACGATGAAGAAGATCTATTTAGATCTGATTCCGACAGCTTTGATGATGCCAAAAGCTTCTCAATGGACTTCGATGAAGCTAACGCGACGCAACGCTTCTCAATGGACGATGAAGCTAACGCGACGGTGGTGGAGTTTAAGGATGGCTAGTAGTGTACCTAAGCGGATTCTAGACCAGGAAATGACGTAACAGATGTTAAAGATTGATTGAGGATTGATGTTAACGATAAGTAAATGATCAGAGATAAGATAAGATAAGGAGTACGACTCGTCTATGATAAGAGATAAGATAAGGAGTATGATTCATCTATGACTAGACCAGGAAATGACGTAACATATGATTAAGATAAGGATTGATGTTAACGATAAGGAAATGATAAGAGATAAGATAAGCAGTATGACTCATCTATGACTCATCGAATAATTGATAAGGAGTATGACTCATCGACTCATCGAATAAATTTTAAGAATAGCTATGAGGTTTCGAGCCCACATATCTCGATTAAAATACCAGGCGCGCAGATTTGAGATATTTTTTAAAGAATTAAATTAAAACTTTTTTATAAATTTTGTTCTCACTTTGAATATTATGTTTTTGGTGATAAGAACTTTTTGTGATTTTTACAATTTGAAATACAATAATTTGCTGTAGATATGAAATATTGTATTTTAAAAATTTTTTTTAAGAAATATGACGTCAGGGAATCTCCTATATAATTACAGTTGTTTTTTTCAATGACTGACTATACAGTAATTATAGCGTAATGTTGTTGTTGTTGTTATTTGTTTTCAAAGAATTTATATGTTTTGTTATTTAAAGCAAAAAAAAAATCTTAAAACACAATTTCCTATCAGCAAAAAAAATTGTATTTTAAAATTTTTTTTTAAGAAATATGACGGCAGGGAATCTCCTATACAATTACAGTTGTTTTTTTCGATGACTGACTATACAGTAATTATAGAGTAATGTTGTTGTTGTTATTTGTTTTCAAAAAATTTATATGTTTTGTTATGTAAAGCAAAAAAAAAAATCTTAAAACACAATTTCTTATCAGCAAAAAAAAAAAAACTTAATTTTGTTCTTTAGTGTAGAAAAAACATAAGTAGCTATATCTAACAAATATTATTATAGTAAGTTTTGCTAATAAAAACTATAAACCTGGTACTTAAACTGTTAAAAATTGTGAAAAAAGAGAAAAAAAATATAATACAATAATAATTTGCTGTAGATATGAAATATATTTAAAAAATTTTTTGTTAAGAAATATGATGTCAGGGAATCTCCGTTTTAGTCTAATAAATTCTGTGAATGAGAAATGAATCATGAAGAGCTCCATGTATGATATAGATTTTGAAATGTTAGGAAGATTTTCACGTGTAAAACAATTATCAATCGATACAAAAAACATATTAAAAAGAGAAGCATTTGATAATGAAAAGATAATCTACAAATATTGGATTCTTGGAACACATCACAATGACTATTCACGTAGAATGTGTAAAATATATGTTCAGCATTATAAGAAAAAACATTTAATTATAAATTCTTTCTCTGAAACATTTAGAATTGATTCGCAAAATCTTGAAAAGTTTTCATGTTATCTATGTAATACAAAACTTTATTCTGTCATAAAAAATAAACAAAATCAAACAAAATTATGTTGATCCAGCAATTATTCAATTTAATTAAGAGATAAAATTAAAAATTGTGATTATTGAAAAATAGTAAAAAATAAAAGCATTACATTGCAATAAAAAAAAATTGTTTTAATTATTGGAGGAAGCCTCCTGACGCCAAAACAAAGGCTTTTCTAATTAAAAACTTGTTTGTTGTTCTTTTTCTAATGTCTAACAATTACACAAACAAATACAAAACACTTAACAAGAAAATTAACTTTCACTACTAAGTAAAGTATGTTAAGCATTTTTTATAATAATCATTTTGCATGTGAGGGAATTCCTTGTTAATGAAAAATGTATAAAACGAGGAAGAATACAGTTGCCTTTGTCAACTCTTAGATACCCGTACGAACCGTTAGTATGTTCACAGCCTGGCACTCTGCTTACAATATTATTTTTTTAATATTTTAGTATTTTAAAATAATTTGGGTGAATTTTATAATTTTTAGTACTATGGGTTGTAGATATATTCAAACTATATGTTTATATGTACATTCTTCAAAAGTAGATTCTAACCTTCCACATAACGATTATCAATCCAAAACTTTTTCAAATATTCTATAGTACCATTTAATACTATAAGCGGTAAATGTATATTAAATTTACTTAGTACAAAATAGTAAATATAATTTTAAATATTATATTATATTATATTTAAATATTCCATTGACAGAATAATTTCTTATAAGTACAATAAAATACATATATGTATGTAAATACGGCGCTATATAATATACATATATACTCTTATCATTCATTCACTAGTGACATATACGATATGTAAATAAACATGATATTATATAAGTATGTATATATATAAATATCATATAAATAAAAATTCTTCAAGCAACCGTTATGTTGTTTATTTATTTACATTTTTTTGTACTACGCATTATATCCTCAACAATTTCAAATTATCGAGTAAAACAAATGCAAAAAATTTGTTGAAGAAATTTGTTAGAAAATTTGAAAAAATCAAGTAACACTTTCATCAATTATAAAGTAACCCTACATTATTAAAAAAAGTTGTTAACAGAAATAAGAGTTTAATGTTGAAGCTTTAATTTTTGTGTATTGTTTCAAAAAAATTTTAACAGGTGTTCAAGTTACAGGTGTATAAAAATAGGAAATTTTCAGTTTTTGACACCTTACAGCTCTTAAACGGGGAGTGTTACAAAAAAAATTTCTGAAATGACTCATACTTATTTTCAAAGATCTAACTTCTGTCAAAATTTCAAGTTTCCAACTTAAACCGTTTAGAAGGTAGAAGGGTTAAAGGATTTTGCAAAATTTGAGTTTCGCATAACGGTAAATTAAGACACCGTATGCCACAACTATATATTTATTGTACATATACTTTTAAAGCTAATAAAAGTAGTAATCGTTTGGCGTTTCCAAAATGAAGATATATTTTATACAACTTGTGCTATAACAATTTAAATATAGAGCTTTTTTGAACCTTTGGGGAGCTGTAGCTCCGTAACGGGTGGGGGTACAAAAAAAGGTTGTTAAAAATAAAATTAATATTTTTGTGAGATCTATCAGTAGTTAAAATTTCATAGCTCTATTTTTAAAAAAATGTGGGGATCTAAAAGTTAGGTGCTCGAGAGCTACCCTAAGTTTTGGTCCAAACTCAACCAAAAAAAATAGGGAACCTACAAATTACTCCCAGAATATTTTGTGTAAATTTTAAGATTCTAGCTTTCTTAGTTTTTGAGTTAGCGTGCTGACGGACGGACGGACGGACGGACGGACGGACATGGCTCAAACGTCTTAGAATTTTTTTCTGATCCGATCCATACCTTTGAAGGTATATCTAGCTCGCTTATTTCGAGGTGTCGACAAGATTGTTACGTATAAAGGCCATAATGTTTTGGTGTGATAAAATTTTGCATGGTTATAAATATTGTATTTGTGGACATAAATGAAAATCGATACAAATAATCAATTGGAAAATATTCTATGATTTTTTAGCGGTATACCTTACACCAGAAAACGGTGAAAAAGTTTGTGTATTTAAAATTAGAAACGGTGAGTTTACAACTTCGAAATTAATCTTATCTAATTTGGATTGGCAACATGTGAAAATTGAAGTATATGGTGGGGATATTTCGATTATTGGAGCAATAAGAAATCCACAAAATAAAAAAAAGGCTAACATACCCAATAATTTTGGTGTAGATTGTCCATTTACAGAGGAAGAAGATTGGGAAATGATTGAGAAAAATATCTCAAACATATTACCAAATAATTCTGAACAGAAATTAACAGAACAGTTTGAGTCATTGTCTATGTCTAGTACATTTAATGAATATGGAAATAATCAAAATGAGATGAAAAAGTCAATGATAAGAAAACTAATTGATGATGGTATTTCATATTCTCTGTATAGTGCAAAAAATAACAAATCGAAAATAGGCGATACATTAAATAATTTCAGATAATTATTACAAAATGTTAAAGAAGAATATATGGATTTTATGGAGGCTTATTCTTATGGCAGAGATAAATATTTACCATTGTTTATATATGTTTGCACCATTATAAGTCGAATAAAATATTTTCATGAAAAAAATTTTTCCAGAAAGTAGAAGTGGAGAAAAGTAAAAATTTAATTTTAGAATTGACTTTATATTAGTATAAATTAAAATCATTTTATATTTAACTCTCGTAAAGTAAGGTACAAACTCTTTAAATCTTTATTATGTAATTGAATATTAAATTCTTACAAGAAAGATGAAATTTTTTTATATATTGAGTTTATTAACTGTTGAAATATATTCGGCACCTACTTCTAATAAAGGTTAGATGAATCAGCTTATGGAAGTAAAGATTTCAATGTTATACTCCCAAATAATGAGACAATTGTAATAAGTTTATCAGTAAAATTGCTAAAACATGTAATTTCATCTACAATTCAGTCAAGAACAATAAAAATAGTAACTACTTCAACTGATGGTATAATAGGAGAAGCTAGTGCAGATGATCAAATAATGAAAGCTGATTCAACTCCACGATATGTTACGGCAGAAGAAGCAATTGAAGCATTTAGACAGGAGCTTTTATTTAAGGAAAGAAATATTGGTGGAATAATTGAAAGTGATCAAACATTTTTTAGACATTTTCGATTAGAATATGATGATAAAAAAGAAATTAAAGTTCGTTGTTCATACAATTCTAATTATAAGCAACGCTCGTTAAAAATTGAATGTTTAGAATATATGGAGATTGCTACTAACAGAATTTTAAGTAATGGAGATGTGGAATGTTATACAATTTACGATACTGAATATGAAACACCAACTAACACTTTAATTGATTTGCGTAATATTAAACAAACTTATAATATGGATATATCTTAAATAAATAAAATATTTTTTTTTTTTTAAATTAAATCTGTTTTATTTATCCATGAATTATGATTTGAAGGGAACCCAAGCCATTTAACAAAAACTTTGTCATCCTTATATTTTATTATTTTTTCAATTAAGTAAATATCATTAATTTTGGTTTTTATTAGTTCTGGTTCATAAAAACTTCCTTGTATGGGTTGACCTTGATAATCTTCCAGTAAGTAGGTTACTGGATAAGTGATTTGAATTTTTCTTATCTTGAATATTTCCGTTGTCCAATTTGGTGTATAGCCTTTTTCAAAAACATGTTTATACTTGCTTATTCTAACTGAGTCACCGATTTTAAATTTAGCTGGTTGTGAAATTTTAATATGATTATATACAGTTGACAACAGCTCATTAGCATTCTTTTTATTTACATCTGATAAAAATCTTCCAATTGTGCGGTGTTTTGTATTATTATACTGATGAACCAAATCTTTAATTATATTTATCCACTTGTAATTTCCATTATAACTAAATTCTTTTCACATTTTTCCTTTTAAAGTACTGTTAAAGCGTTCTACAATAGATGCTTTTAATGAACTAAAAGTCGAGTAATGATTTATATGATATTTTTTCATTAAATTTTTTAAAAGTATATTAAAAAATTCTTTTCCATTATCAGTCTGAAGATTTTTTGGATATCGGTTAAATTCTTTGAAAATTTGATACATAGCTTGGGTAACATTTTCAGCAGATTTGTTTTTTACTGGAATAGCCCACGCACATTTCGAAAATGTATCAATTACTGCTAATAAAAATTTAAAACCCTCATTCTCTTTAGCATATAACCCCATTTCTACTAAATCAGCTTGCCACAGATCATCAAAACCTTTGATTATAACTCTACGTCTTTTGAAATTTTTTCGTGCTGATTTATGTAACTCTTCAACAACTTCTCTCTTGCTCATATTAAATAAAACAAACAATATTCTTTTCAAAGTATTTATTTTTGTTATATATTTATGTTGCGTTTCAGAAAATAACTCTCATCATCTTCCTCCTAAAATAAATAAAACTCTGTTTTACTTATTTTACTTATTTTACATATGAATAATTAAAAGTGTTAATATATATATAATATATAAATTGTTTATTTATTTAACATTCTACTATATAATAGCATTAATTTACTGCATCTTATCATAATTTTTTCAGCTGATATACAAGGGCATGTTTCCGGATATGAGTCAGATGTATCTGAAGCATAAGGACATAACTTCCAGTGAAATCCATAATTTGCAGTTTCTTTTTGATATGAATTTTTGAATTGTAATAGAAAATTAAAATTACTTTTTAATTCATCATAATGTTCTTCCAAAATATCATTTTCATATTTATTTAAAAAATTATTTAGTGTATATCCAATAAGTGGTATGTGCATCATGAAAGATTACTATGAACTGATCGGAAACTTATTGTATTTTTAGCATTTTTCCTTTATTTTAAAAAATTAAGTTTTTAACTTTAATTTGATTTCTTGAAGTTCCCTATAGACATATTTTTCAATATTACTCAAATCATCTCTTGTAGCATTAACATGTTTGATAAGCATTTTTATTTGACTATCAGTATATTCATTTTGCTCATCTTTAGTTTTTAATATTTCAGCTTTCAAATCTTTTTTTAATTGATCATTAATTCCATAAACACGTGATATTTCGTTTCTTATATGTTGTAATATGTCTTAATGAAAGTTTACCTTAAATGTATTTATGTATTCCTTCACGAGATTAATTGAGTCATCCACATATTTTTTTGTTGTAGTATCATTACCGTTTATTGGATCCCTTAAGTTGATTGTTTGTTTTGAATATTAAAATCTCCATCTGATGTTATTTGAAAACCAATTACATGCCGTGGACTTTCTTGTATTTTATAAGGAGAGTAGCTAATGCTATGACCAAACTTGTCAACTGTCATTTTTTATTTAATAAAATTAATCAAATTGCTATTCTATTATATCAGCTTCTCTTAGTTCTTCAATAATTGAATTAATTTCATTGTGATGGTTATTATTTCCGACCATGCGTGATGCAACTAAAAGTCTTAATCGATCTATTAATTCATTAGGATCATCCCAATAAGTATATTGAGGGAGTTGTTTTGAATATAGTTTAGAGAAAGTATTTGGATATAATGATAACTTTTTATTAAAATAAGCATTTCCAATCTTTTTACCTCTTGTGTTATATTCATGTTTATATAGATTTCGTATAATATTAATATACTTGTAACCTTTATTTCCTTTAATTTGTTCTAATGGATCATACTTTCTCCTATGTGCATTTGTTTTTTCTAGAATAATTTGATATTGTTTCAAATCGGTTTGTGTATAATTTTCAGGTTTCTTTTTGAATATAAGATCAAGTAAACCGCTGGTTCCTCTATAAATTTCATCATCAATTATATTATTATATTATGATTATTTTCATAAATACTGAATTTAGAATTCCCCAGTTTTCTTATATGTTCTTGTTGATCAAGATAAGGTCCATATGACTTATTTAGTTGTGATTTATTAAAAAGAGGTGGTGATTCTGAAATTGTTGTTCTTAACAAGTCATGTTTTAAATCTTTGAAAGCACTATTGTTAGGTGTTGACGTTTTGAAACTTTCAAAATTTAACGTTTTTTTATTTGGACTTATTGAGTTAAATGTGTCATCGCTTTTATCATGAAATTCTTTTTTGATTTCCTGTTTGCCTTTTGGTTCGAAGGGATAATGATATTTCACAACATCCGTTAATTTTTCGATTGGTTCGACAATTGGCTTAAAAGTCACCTCCAAATATTGTTCCTCTGACTTTTTTCCCATTTTTAAATCTTTATATTTTTTCTGTACATCTTTCCTAGTTTTAGTTAAGTCTTTTAAAACTTTTTCATTAAATGATTTATCCATATTTTAATTGTTAACTAAGTGTAACTAATCTGATCTGAAGCTTATCTGTTCTGTTCCTGTTGTTGATCTGTTATGTTTTTGTTTCTGATCTGATCTGTTGCTGTTCGTGATCTGTTCTGATGCTTTTATAAATTGCAAATGTCTATTTATAATTGAACAAATTCTTCAAAATTTCTTCTATAACGACCATTATTTAAAGGTCTATCTTTATCAATGAGTAAAAACCCATAGTTATTTCGCCAACAATGTGAACATAGGTCTTTGATTTTATCGAAGGACATATCTGCATATGTTTCAAATTTAAATCATCTTGTTTGAATATGATTATGAAATTTGTATTATCTTTTATTAAATGTTTTGGAATTCGAGTATAAGATTGACACAAATAGAAACTGTCCACGTCTTGATGTCTTCCCATACAAAAATATTCTCTAACATTGTCTTGTTTTTCACATGCAATATCATCAAATATGAATATTGAATTAGGTTGGGATTCTGATGGTTTAAGTACATCTGAATTATTTGAAAATTCGTTATATTCCATTCCCTTAATAGATTTTATAATTCTTTTCAAATATTCATATTTTGGTTGATGTAACGATTTAGAGTATATGTATATATTTTGAAATTTCAAAACTTTGGGATCTAATAACATACTTAACATAACATTCGTTTTACCACAATTAGATGGTCCCACAATTAATCCTCGAACACTATTTGGTAGTACGTCTCCATGTTTTTTATTTATTTTTCTTTTATATTTCAAATCAAAATTTTTAATTTCTATTGTCTCATCCTTTTTTATAAACTTCATTTTGGTTACTAATTTTAATTTCATATAAAACATTATATGTATACATTAATCAAATCAATTTATATTGAACCGTTACCGATATAACATTACATATGATTCACTACAATAAAAATACAATCAGTAGCAAATCAGTAACCAAAAAGAGAGATAGTGGTATTCGATAGTTAATAAATTACCATTTGAAGTTCATCTACCTGGATATAATTATTGTGGTCCAGGAACTAAACTTAAAGAGCGCTTAGAACGTGGTGATAAAGTTATAAATAAATTAGATGCTGCATGTCGTAAACACGATATTTCATATTCTAACAAAAGTAATATTACTAATCGTCATATAGCTGATAAAATATTAGCTGGAAAAGCTTGGCAAAGATTTAAATCCCATGATTCAGCTTGGGATGAAAAAGCAAATGCACTTCTGGTTACAAATGCAATGAATGCTAAAGTTAAACTTGGAATGGGATGTAAAAAATAAATTAATAAAGTAAAGGCAAATAAACCATTAAGCACAGTGATTCAAGAAGCTAAAATTGCTATTAACGGTTATAAACCTGATAAAAAAATAGATGCTATCAAAGTTGCTTTAAAAGCTGCTAGAAATATAAGTAAAAATAAAAAATCAATAAAAATTCCACGAATTATTCCTGTTCCTAAAACTGGTGGTATCTTACCATTAATTCCAATATTTGCTGGTCTTTCGGCTGTTGGTGCTCTTGCCGGTGGTGCAGCTGGTATAACAAAAGCTGTTAATGACACCAAAAATGCTAAGAAACAGTTAAATGAAAGTGAGCGCCATAATAAAATAATGGAAGCTATTGCTCTTAGAGGAAAAGGTTTACATTTAAAACCATATAAACAAGGACTTGGATTATATTTATCTCAAAAAAAGCACTAAGTATGCTACCCAAACGGGCTTTAACAAATATTGATATAAATAATTTTGGAAGGAAATATTTAAAATATTTTCGGGGAGTTTTTATGAAACATACTCTTCCTAAATCCAAACCATGGAATCGTGAATGTGGAGTCATCAACTTAGATAACTCAATTGGACTTGGAACTCATTGGGTAGCATATTACAAGAATTTAATTGATGTACAATATTTTGATAGTTTTGGAAATTTACAATCACCAACCGAAATTTTAAAATATTTGGGCGATAAACTTTCATATAATTATTATACATATCAGAAATTTAATACTTTTAATTGTGGTCACTTATATTTAAGTTTCTTATCTCAGTCTATTTTTTATAAACAAAATAACGAAAAAAAATAAAATGAATAAAAAAAATTGATACATTTTTTTTTCTTTTAAAATGACCTACATTAGTAAAATTTAAATTTTTAAGTTCAAGGTTATCTTTTTTTTCATTGCGAAGAATAATATGCTTTTATCATAATATTTAAGGTTATTGAAATTAAAATTTCTTTATTATTTATATGTCTTAGTATTAGCTTATATTGTTCTATAATAAATTGTGAAGATGATTATATAAAAAGATAATGTACTTTAATAATTGTTTTATTCATTAAGAAGTAAACATGTCTATAACATTAACCTTAAATGGTAAAAATTCTATTCTAACGACAGAATATTTTCCTCCAATAGATTTGAAGGGAGAATATACTTGCGCATTAGTAGGTTTTCAGACATACAATTCTATACCAAATATAGATGAAACAAATAATAAATTTTTTATTGGAGATCAAAGCATTATTCTTCCTACAGGCTCATATGAAATTGAAGACATTGAACATTTTCTTAAAAAAAATTTAGAAATAACACTAAAGCAGCAAAGCGTAAACTTTTTATAAAAGCTAACAATAACACATTACATTGTGAAATTTTTTCGGATAGTGAGATTGATTTTGAACGTGAAAGTACGATTGGTAAATTATTAGGTTTTAGTAAAAAAAAATTAAAACCCAATATATGGCATTTTTCTGATCTTCCTGTTAATATAAATAAAATTAATATAATACGGATAGAATGCAATATAATTCAAGGAACATACATTAATGATGAGAGAACTCATATTTTACATGAGTTTTCAATAGATGTTAGTCCTGGCTATAAAATAATTGAAGTTCCTCGAAATCTTATTTATTTACCAGTTGCAGTCAATCAAATAAGATCGATCACCATAAAACTAGTCGATCAGAACGGTAGTTTAATTAATTTTCGAGGTGAAACTATGACAGTGCGCATGCACTTGAAACAACAGGAAAAATGATAATAAATGAAAATAACATTCAAAAACATAATAAATATTCAATGCATCCTATACATCAGTTTAATAGTTCTTCAACATTAAGACAAAGAGGATATCATAAATTGAACAGAGTCACTCTAACAACAGAAAATGAACAATTTGTGATATCTATTGGATTTAAAATAAAAAAAGTTTTAGGGGAAAAATGGATAATTTATTTAATAACCCGATAATTGATGAAAGCATAACAAGCGCACATTGGCAGTGATATAATCCGAGTACAAATACAGTATCAAAATTTAAATATTTTACCATCAACCGGCATACTTTATATTGAAGGCTTTATTTCAAAGCATGACGGAAGTCGTACACTAAAAACTAATTTAATTAATAATGCAATGACATTTCTATTCGATGAAATACGCTATGAATTAAATGGAAAGGAAATTGATCATTTTCGAAATGTTGGAATAACAACATGTCTAAAAAATTTTGTTTCCTTAAATGAAAATGAGAGTCAAGCTTTAAAAAATGCAAGCTGGTCTCCAAAATAAACAATTGAATTAGGAACGCAATTTTTTAACTATTGTATTCCATTGAAAAGACTCTTGGGATTTACGGAAGATTATAAAAATATTATTCAAAATGCAAAACATGAGTTAATTTTAGTACGTTCAAGATCTGATAATAATTCTTTAATTTGTACTGACGTTAATGAAAAACCAAAAATTCAGTTACTTCCAGTACAATGGCGGGTGCAACATATCAATTTAGCCGATTCAGTTAAACTTAACTTATATAAGAATATTGATAAAAATGCAAAAATGATATTAGGTCTTAGAAATTTGGATTTGTATGAATACCCATCATTACCAACGGGTACTAATCCTCATGTTTGGAATGTTAAAACAACCTCACAACTGGAAAAACCTCGTTTTATTATTTTTGCTCTACAAACCGATAAAGAAAATAAAATAGATAAAGATCCTTCTAAATTCGATCATTGTAATGTTGAAAACTTAAAAGTTTATTTAAATTCAGAAGCTTATCCATATGAAGATATAAATTTAAATTTTGATAGAGATCGATATGGAATTGCTTATGAGGCATACATTAACTTTCGAAATAATTATTATAATTATTCTATATCAGAACCGTTATTAACATGAGAGGAATATAAAACAAAGGCTACAATTTTTTTTGTGATAGATACTCGTTATCAAAATAAAAATTTAAAAACAGTTGCGGTTGATGTTAAAATAGAATTTAAAACCATTTCTAATATAACAGTAAATACTTCAGCCTATTGTCTGTTATTGCATGACCGATTAATCGAATTTTATCCATTGAGTGGAGAAGTTAATAAAATAATTTAAAACAAAAATTAAAATCAGTTCACTATCGATAACAATATCGATAAATTAAAAATCAAAAATGGAATATTACATAAAAGACATACAGGGATTTCAAAATAATAACAAAAAATTCATATTAAAAGAAATTGCAGTTTTATCATCAAATGATGAAATGCAACACTTCATAATAAAACCTCCATATAGTTATCACATTCTAACATCATCTACAAAGTATACAAATAATTGGTTAACTGATCATCATCATGGATTTCAATGGAATGATGGAGAAACTAATTTTTTTGATGTTGTAAATATTTTAAAGAAGAACAACTATTCAAAAATATATGTTAAAGGCTGTGAAAAGCAATTATGGATTAAAAATATTTGAAAATGTTATAATGTTATTGATTTAGACGAACAAGAATCAACCAGTTTAAAAATGATTAAAAATCAGTACATTAATTGTAAAAGATGCTATTTTAATCATAATAGCTTTTGTGCACTTGAAAATGTTTATTTATTAAAATCACTATTGAAACCCTTTTACACCTACAAGGGAATGAAAGATGAAAAAAAAAAAAAAAGTAAATTTTTCACATGCAAAAAATTAAACAAACTATATATACGTATTTATTTTTTATTTTAAAAAAAATGTTATAAGTTAATGTGCTTAATTAATAGGAAATAAAATATAAAAATTGTGATTTTATGAATTAAATAGTTTTTTCCTTTTTTTATTTTCATTACATTTTATTAGTCATATTGAATAATGACCCCAAGGTAGGGTATTATATGACTTATTTAATATAAATCTCTTATTATCATTTGAATCTAAAGCTACTTTTTGTTGCTTAATACTATTTATATTATGATTTTCTGATTTAATCAAATTTTGAACAACTGTTTTATTTATATTTTCATCTAAACTTTTTTTATAATTCTCAAATTCTATTTCTTTTTCTACAACATTTTTTTTAATTCCTTTTTTTTTTTTTATACAATTTGTATTATTTACTTTTATTGAATACATTTTTGATCTTAAACCTATAAATTCTGTAATAATATTACCATTCATTTCATCCTACTTTTTTATTTACTAAAGGAATTCCCCACTTATTATCTAAAGAATAATCTAGTGTCATAAGCTAGTTAGTGTCTAAATAAGCTAGTGTCAAACCGTTCATTACAATCTTTTCTAATACTTTCATATATATTTTTATTAGTTATTTCTAAAATAAGACTGTCTGCTGTATCCGTATACAAAAGATTACAATCCTGTTGAAAATTGTCTTTCATATAATTATAATAAAATTCATAAATTAACGTTTTCGAAATATCTAATATTGTCATGCCTACATAGATGGGTTTATCCAAAATTATTTCTGTTTTATATAGTTCTATTGCAACTAAATTTTCGCTAAAAATAGAAGATCTTTTAAAATATGGTGATGCAATTAATGAACTAGCTCCATACCGTCCCTGCCAATAAGTTTTGAGTTTTACATCACATTGTTTTCTAACATTTTCTTTTGTTTTACCAAAAATTGCATTATTCATTAGCTTATATTGCTCTTTTTCAAATTTGTTAGTAGCTTGCGTACGAAGTTTAGTATTTAATTCTATATAAGGCTTTAGATAGGGTGATTGATTAAATTGTAATATTTTATGAATTTTTTTTATTTTTAATCCATGTTTAAAAGATATTTTTAAATTTCTATAGTGAATGGTATAGTTATTTTTATCAAACAAAGTAGCTAATAATTTTTTATCATTGGAATTTATTGACAAATGCTCAGGACAAAAAGGTAAATCTTTATGTAAATCATGAAGTTTTTTAGGATATTCTATCTCTACTTCAAATATAAATCCTACAGGAGATTCATCAGAAATATTACTTATGAAATTTTCAGTGAATTTTTGAATATCATTTACCCATTGAAAATTATTTACTGATAAATATTGAGTCATAGACCAACCGTACTGGTTGTTAATGTCGAAGTATATTATATAGTTTGTTTTTTGATAGAATAAAAATTTGGTATATATATGTTATTTGATTCGGAATAGCGTTTCGTAACTTGAGTTAGACCCCCTTTTACCCCATTTTCAATAAATAGTACCATATCCAACATCAGTTAATAGCTCAAAATTAATTTTCGTATATTTTAGCATGCCATCCCAAGAATAGCCTGGTAAAGTAAAATAATGTGCCCGATCTAAATCATATGTTTTCATACAATGATTTCTGAACTTTTCAAATATATCCGTTAATAATAAAACATCAGTTTTTAAATACAAATCAGAGTATTCTCCTAAATTTTTAATTTTAAACTCACTCCATATTACTTTTGCATGATTGTATTCTTCCTCAGTTATATTTGATTTATTTAATTCATTATAAAATAAGTTTTTTTCTGATAATACTGATTCTAAAACATTTTCCGGACTACCAATATAATCATAAGGGTATATTCCCTTCTGTTTAAGTAAACTATATTGATAATCCGTTAAATTATCAAATTGAGATTTTAAATTGGGGAACTCTTTTATATTTTCAGCTAATATTTCTAAACTACTATCTAAAAATTTATATGAATCTATAAACCTAAATTTAATATTACTATTTTCTATATATTTTGTAAAGCTAATATATTTTTCCTTATTCAATGGAAGTAAATCTATCTTACCCAAGATTACTGAATTTAGTTGTTTAATAATAAAATGTTAATCATATCCAGTTAAATTATGAAAAATTACAGGAACTTAGAACGCATTTTGGTAGGGTATATTACATTTGCTGTGTGTTGCACCTCGATATTCCCCACTTAAATGATCATGAATTTCGTTTGTTAAAAATGATTCGTTACATATAAAGCAAACCTCAAATTCAGCTTGTTGTGCGCTTGTTAACGATTTCATACTTAGTGGTGATTTTAAATCTTTCTCCAAAAAGATTGCAATCATTTTTAACTCATTTAAAAACCATTCAATACAATTTTCTCCTCTATGAAAAGTATATTTCGTAGTTAAAATATAATTTGATTTTTCATAGTAGCCCATAGAATATGGAATATGTTCTTGATAATTATTATCTGAATTGATCTTTTTCAATATACATTCAATATCTGCATAAACTGCACATGGCACCATTAATTTATTTTTGAAGTTCTTAAATTTGAGATTATTTTTATTTTTTTCTGGTAAGACGATAGCACAGTTGTTAACCTTTTCACAATATTTTGTATGACATAATAATTTTTCATTTGTTGAAAAATAATTCAAGCATCTATCACAAAAATATTTTTGCCTTTTGTTCTTAGATAGATCATTTGAAAGTAACCTTGACATATTTTTTATTAAAACATAATGATATTTGATTTTTTCATGTGAATGCGTTTCATCTTCGTAATATGTGTTTAATTTCTCCTTTTTTTCATAAATATTTTGCAGTAATAATAGATTGACATGCTTTTCTTTTTTAAGTTTAGTTAGGTAAAACGAAATAACTTTGAAATTACTTGCTTTAATTAATTCCAGTCCAAAAACGTTTATTGAAATTGAATTTAACTTTTCAAATTTGGGAATGTCATTTAGTAACACTGGAAAAGTAATACCATTAAAATTCAATACTTCACAATAATTTTGATAACTTGATGGACGATCAGAATGAGCTGTGTTTGGATTTAACGCAGCCATTATACACCACGCAAAGCATGCATCATCACTATTTTTAATATTTATTGCGCTTATTATACGCTTTTCTATTTTTTATCGAAGGTGGCAAATGAATGTAAGATGATGGTGCAAATGAAGAAAATATATTTACATTGATAATTAAATTGATTATAGAAGATAATGCCCATCCACTACCTTTTTCTTGAAAATCATCAAATTTAATTAAAATTTGGTTTATCATACCATTTATCATTACCATTATCCATTTTCAACACTATAACATTTTCAACACTATAACATTTTCTGTATTTAAATTTTTTAGATCATATTCATTTTCTTCATTGTTTGTTTTCACAAATTCACCACAAAAGAAAAAGTTAATTTAATTTTAATTGCATTATATTCTAGCAATATATGTCTAATTTTTTCTTCTACAATTTTTTTACACTTTTAAAAAAAAATTTTGGGGTTTATCTCAATTATGTTAGTTATAACACCACTTTCAATTCCTTTTTTAAATGCAGAATTTAATGTTCTCCATTTCAATTCAGTGTCTTTATTTAATAATTTTGTTTTTATTTTATATTTAAAGGATTCTAAATGTCCTATAGAAGTTAATAAAGAAGATTTTACCCCACTGTTAGAATTTATATTTTCTTTAACTAATTGTTCTAACACATTTAATCACAAAAAGTTCTTATCACCAAAAACATAATATTCAAAGTGAGAAAAGAAAAAACTTTAATTATATAGGATTCCCCGACGTCATATTTAAAAAAAAAAATTTTAAAATACAATATTTCATAAAAAATCACAAAAAGTTCTTATCACCAAAAACATAATATTCAAAGTGAGAAAAAAATTTATAAAAAAGTTTTCATTTAATTCTTTAAAAAATATTTCAAATCTGCGCGCCTGGTATTTTAATTCCAAAATAACTAACTTAATCTAAAATTTATTCGATGAGTCATAGATGAGTCATAGTTCTTATCTTATCTCTTATCATTTCCTTATCGTTAAAATCAATCCTTATCTTTAACATCTGTTACGTCATTTCCTGGTCTAGAATCCAGTCATACTCCTTATCTTATCTCTTATCATTTCCTTATCGTTAACATCAATCCTTATCTTTAACATCTGTTACGTCATTTCCTGATCTAGAATCCGCTTAGGTACACTACTATGGCTCAGGTAATGAAGCTACTCCAAATTAATCTCCATCACTCCAAAGCAACTTCCGCCGCACTTGAAATCCGCCTCAGGAAAATGGGTGAGGATATTATCTTGATCCAAGAGCCATGGGTAACAAAAAAACAGGTTCATGGACTCAAGATACCAGGATACACGTTGTTGTATAATAATATATAATATGTATGCAGACCTAGAGCGTGCACACTTGCTAAAAATATATTAAATTTAACTTTTATGTATAATTACAGTGATGCTGATCTGGTCGCTGCGAGCCTAAATCTTCTCTCGTATCTTCCTCACGACTCGCAGGATTCACTCCCTCCATCCAATCTGGCAGCGCTGATAGCGGATGCTAGAAGGATGAACATTGAGGGCATCATAAGCTTTGACGCCAATGCTCACCATGACATCTGGGGTAGTTCCGATACCAACGAAAGAGGTGAGTCACTTTTTGATTACATTTTAAGTACTAATCTTCTAATCTGTAACATTAGCAGGGAACCTACCTTTGTTACTAGTAATAGGCAAGAAGTCCTAGACATAACCTTAGTCTCGGACTTCATTTATTCTAAAATAAGCTCATGGAAAGTTTCTGATGGGCACTCCTTTTCAGATCACAGAGAACCTTGAGTTCAGTCTGGACGAAAGTCCTCCAACAAAGTCAGTCTATAGAAATCCTAAGAGAACTGACTGGAACAAATATAGGGAGCACTTAAAGTCAGCGCTTCCCTCCTTAACACCTGGAATTCCTGAAAATATCCAGGATCTAAATAGCCTAGTAAACGTTTTTACTAAGGCCTGCAATAAGTCCTTAGAGCATTCATGTCCCATCAGTAAACCTAGGGGAAAACCTAAACCGCCTTAGTGGAATGATGAAATCAAAGCTCTAAGGAAAGATAGTAGGAGGGCTTTCAATAATGCTAAAAAAACGAATGAGGTACAGGACTGGAGCTCTTATAAAACGGCTCTTAGCCAGTAGAAAAAAGCACTTAAAAAGGCGAAAAGAGACACCTAGAGACTATTCTGTGGAGGTATAGAGAACGTCTCCGAGGCACCTAGACATAGGAAAATTCTATCGACAAACCCCATGGTACCCAGTCTTCTTAAAAAAGAGGATGGCAGCTGGGCTATCACAAGCGAGGAGTTGTTTGAATTACTTTTAAAAAGCCATTTTTCTGGGTGCTCAAATAACAGCTCAGAGGTGGCTTGTCTTCTGAATCCTCTCCCCACTATTTCAGAGGTGGTGGTTACAGGGGACAAACTACAATGGGCTATAGATAGTTTCAAACCAATCAAGTCAAACGGACCGGATGGAATTATACCCTCTGAGATCCAGCAAACTGCATCTACTACCCTGGCTTGATTAAAAAGCATTTGCTGTGGTTGTCTTAATTTGGGGCTTATCCCGGATAAATGGAAACAGGTCAGAGTAGTGTTTACGCAAGGCCGGCAAAAGTAGCCACGTCCATGCGAAGGACTTTCGGCCTATAAACCTGTCATCCTTCCTTCTAGAAACCTTAGAAAGATTGATTGACATCCATATCCGCTGCAACTAAGATAAAAATCTGTTGTCAGCCTCGCAACATGCTTACTGTAAAGGGAAGTCAGTGGATACTGCACTTCACACTTTGACAAGCTCGATTGAAAGATCTTTAAATTGCAAAAAGTATACTCTTGCAGCTTTTATAGACATTGAGGGAACGTTTACTAACGTCAATCAGATGGCAATTGTGGACGCACTCATAAGCCTAGGAGTTGAACCGGAACTAAGAGCACTAATAACTAATATGCTAATTAACAGGGCTATCAGTGCCAACTTAGGTAACGCTTCAACAAAAAGGTTTGCGAAAAGAAGGACTCCGCAAGGAAGGGTGCTATCTCCCCTTCTTTGCAATATGGTGGTAAATAAACTGCTTAAAATCCTGGAAGAGGTGGGCTGCACAACAATCAGATGAGATGCACAACAATTGCTGGCTATGCGGACGATATTGCTGTCGCGATGCAGACTGTGGACTGTCAGTAAATCCACAGAAAACAGAACTAGTCCTTCTTACAAGGAAATATAAAATTACTAAAATAAAACCGCCTTCATTAAATGGAACTCTAACTCTAGACAGCAAGTTAAGCTGGAAGGCTAACATTTCAGAAAGAGTAAAGAAGGCCTCAATAGCACTCTATTCGTGTAAAAAAGCCATTGGTAGGAAATGGGGGCTTCAGCAATACATGACTTACTGGCTATACACATCCGTAGTAAGACCCATTCTTATGTACGCAGTCCAAGTATGGTGGAAGGCAATCGATAAAAAGGTCAACCGCAAAGCAATCGCTAGGGTCCAAAGAACTGCCACACTATGTATAAGTGGCTCTTTAACAACAACCCCTTCTGCGGCATTAGACATCATGCTTAATCTGATGCCTCTAGAATATTATAGTAAAAGCCCACTTACTTCTTCGGGAAATCTCATGTGACGAGCATACCAAGCCGTGACAGTTGGAACTTGAACACAGTGATGACCTTCGAAGGAGTACAATTCTGCACGGATGGTTCAAAAATGAACAGTGGTGTAGGATGCGGGGTCTTCTCAGATAACCTGAATATCAGTCATAATTTCCGATTACCAGACCATTGTAACGTCTTCCAAGCGGAAATTATAGCAATTCAAGAAGCCTTGATTCTACTGAATAGAAGCGTTTTGACTGTGAAGCAAGTACGTATTCTGTCAGACAGTCAGGCTGCGTTAAAATCTCTGGAATCAACATGCACAACATCGAAAACTGTAATATACTGCCGAAAACTTCTTAACGAGTTGGCCAGGCAGTTTAGCATTTAGCTTTGCTGGGTACCAGGTCATCGGGGTATTCCAGGAAATGAAAAAGCGGATGAACTCGAAAGAATTGGTACAACCTTACAAGTTCTGCTGGATAAGGCAGGACTAGTGGTACCACTATCTACAAGCAAAACGTTATTTCGAAAGGAAATAACAGATATGGTAAATTACAAATGGTCAAACTTAACCTCGTGCAATATCACAAAATTGATATGGCCCAAAACCGATTTAAGAAGATTCAATGATCTGCTTTCCTTCAAAAGGGCAGACATTGGAATGACAATGAGAATAATCACCGGTCACTGTCTAATAGGAAAGCATGCCAGAAGACTTGGCTTATCCTCAAATGCCTATTGTAGAGCCTGCAAGGATGAAGAAGAGGAGGGAACTACTCTCCATCTCCTATGCATATGCCCGGCCTTGTTTACAAAAATCTCGGGTACAAATTTTTCGGGCGAAAACAATACCTATCTTATCTATTATGTATATAATTGTATGCGGTCGGTAAAAATGTAAAACGAATTGAAGTCGAAAAATAAATTGAAATTTTTTTTCGACTTTAGTCTTTTAGTGTTTTCGACTTTGAGGTTCGACTTTTCATTCATGCTGCCTTTTCAAAACTAATAAAATAAGTAATTTTTTTAGATATTTGCTAAAAATTACATACATACATTACAAATATTATGTGTGTACGTATTAAATGTCGATACATAACTTCTGATACATATCTTTTTGTTGTTCACTTTAAAGGTAAACATTTATCTAAAAATCATTAAAGCAGTTTTATCTGGTTTTATGATTGTTTTTGAATATTCTTTTAGTAAAAAACCCTGAAAAATTCCTATTTCTTTATATACGCCATTGTTATATGTCATATAGTTAAATAGATGAATATGTAAAAAATACATACATAAGTAAATATGAATTTCTTATTAATTATTGGTATTTCTATTAACACAATAAAAAATTTGATCCAAATTTGATTTTAAACATTTAACAGTTGATAAATAAGTGTAGGTATATTAACATTATAAATAAATAAGTGTAGGTACCTAACCTACCTAAAGAAAATAGTAATTTGAAAAGATATTAAATAAAATGATAAAAAAATTAATATGCCAGTACAATATGAATATTGGCGTAGCATTAAAAAATTTATTGCAAAAAGGAAAGAATCCGTTTATATTGTAATCGTACTTAAAATAAAAATAAAAATTATTAATAGATAAATTATTGCGTGATATTGGTACGAATAAAAATAGACATTATTTTTATTTTATTTTATTTTAATTACCAAAGCTAGGTATGTACATGTTTATAAAAAAAAAGACAAAAAATAGCAGACATTAAAACATTGATATTGAAAATGTGATTGCAATTCTTAATGGATAATTAATATGTATAATATTAAAAATATATTTAAAACTTAAAAAATAGAAGTTCTACAATACAAAATTTGATTACCTACATAAAAACTTAAATTCTTAAGTAAACTTTATAATTCTTAATGATATGTAAGTATATAAACAATAAACAATACTACTAAAAAGAAACAAAATAAAAATAAAACTTGATGACATAATCAAAATATGCTTCAAATACTTAATGTAGAATTATGAATGTACGAACATTTCTTCCGTATTCTGCACTGTGTTTATATTCCACCAAAAATTTTGTGTATCATGTTTGTCTAACTCTATCATTAAGTCTAAATTTGTAATTAAGTGATTGTATAGCAATATTATTATTTAGAATGTCAAAAGTAACACATGATGAAAATATTTGTCTACGTGAGGTCAAGGGGAGCATGTTTAAGAATTTAAGTCTTGTTATGTAGCTAGGAAGATTTAAAAAGTCTGAAGGGTTATATTGGTTTCTTAATGCAAATAGAGGAAACTGTTTTTGAACTGATTCAATTTTGTTAAAATGAACCTGAAAAGCTGGATCCCATATAATGCTACCGTATTATAATATAGAACGAAATATCGAACAATATAGAGTTTTTGTCACAGCGAAGTCACTAAACTCTTTAGCTCTTCTCTTAATGAAACCTAACATTTTATTTGCTCTTGGAATTAAGTGGTCATAATGCAGAGTAAAGGTAAGTTTATTATCAAGTAGAATTCCAAGATCAGTAATACTAAAAACCCTTTCAAGTATTAGATTATCTATTCTGTAATCATACAGTAAAGAAGAACGTTTACGAGTAAAACTGATAACCTTACATTTCTGTATATTGAGCTCTAATTGGTTGGTTGTACACCAATCATGTAATGATAATAAGCTTGACTGAAGTAAAGCTGCATCAGAACTGTCATTTACGACTTGATATATTTCTAGGTCGTCAGCAAACGCTATGTGCGGTATGGCACCCAAATATACTGAAAGATCGGAAATAAATATATTGAATAAAAGTGGCCCTAAATGGCTACCTTGAGGTACACCAGAAGTAATATCGATTATATTGGAGAATATACCTTAATATTTAGTGTTTTTCGTCCTTTCTGATAAATATGAGTTAAGCCATGCAAGAAAAGAATCAGATATACCAAAAGTTGTAAGTTTGTTTAGCAAAGTGTAATGATCTACACGATCGAATGCTTTGCTAAAATCAATGTATATTGCATCAACTTGATATCCTTTCTCCATTATATTCAGGATTTCAGATGTGTATAACATAAGGTTCGTTGTAGTGGAACGACCTTTTCTGAAACCGTGTTGTTGTTCGTTAAGTTTGGCATTTATTGCAGGAGCAGTTTTATCGACAACAATTTTTTCGAATAATTTTGGAACAGTCGATAGGATGGCTATACCTCGATAGTTTTCTACTGATGATCTTTCACCTTTTTTGTAGATGGAAGTTAAATGAGAGGATTTCCACACATGTGGAACAACACCATTCGAAAGCGATTTATTTTAAATGAAAGAGGAGTAATTAGATAATGAGAAGAGTGATATTAGATATAAGAAGAGTGGAGGAATTAGGTCAGGTTCAACACCCTGCTTTGTATCAAGGCTCATAATAGCTTCATAAATGTCCCTTTCGGAAAGATACAGATCTGTAATTAACAAATTTGGGCTATTTGATAAAGAAATAGCAGAGATATCAAATTGTTCTTTTGGACGATAAACTTTTTGAAAACTGTCGGAAAAAAAGTTACAAATTGTTTTCCGGCAAGAGGGAAAAGTATTGTCCTTGGACATTGAATTAGGGTAGCCGAATATTTTTCGTTTTGTGTTGACAAATTCAAAAAATTTTTTGGGATCACTAATCAATTTGTAATACACTAATGACATAGATTTCATATTCTGTATGAGCTTTCAGTTTGAATTCATTTGTAAGTAGTTTGTACGAATTCAATAAGTTATCGTTTGGTGCTATTGTGTGTTTAATTTTCTTGTATATTTTATTGCGCTGGTTACGCAAAGTCCTAAGTTCTCTATCTAACCATGGTTCCGTTGTTTTGTTTTTCTTACGGATTTTAGGTACAAAAACATTTATAATCTCAAAAATTTTTAAATAAAAGACAGAGATTATTGAGTTGATATAGTGCTAACAGTTCGTCCCAGTTAGTACATGATAAAGCATTATTGATCCTTTGGTAGTCAGCATTTCGGAAATTATATACAATTTCGTTATTGTAAGTTTTACTCGAGAGTGGAATGAAAGTAGAGAACTGAAAGATGATTGCGTTATGATGATTAGTGTTAGTAAAAAGGTTATCTGCATCATCAGCGAGCTTTACCACCACTCTATCATATACATTTGAAAATGCCAGATCTAACCATTTATTATTGTTTTTGGGATAACTAATAATCTGCTGTAAATAATTGCCATAAAACTCACTAATAAGACAGAAATCAATCTCGTCCTGGAAGTTTATTGGTAATAACAAATCGTCAGAATCATCAACAAAAAAGAAAGAGCCGGGCGATTGAAATCGCCAAAGACGAAAATCGAGTCCTCCTCATTCATATTTAAAATGATATTATGATAGATACTATAAAATTCAGAATAAGAGGAATTGACAGAGTTCGGAGGGAAATAAACAATACCTAGGTATAAATTACTCGTACCTAAATTAATTTTAATAAATTGTTGTTCAAATGATTGAAAAGTATTAGTAATTACAGGTACACTAGGTAAGTTATTACATACGGCAAATAATACACCACCACCTCGCGAACTATTAGTAAACTGATAGTTACGATCGCTCCTGTAAATGAACCAATTACCATCGAGAATTTCTTCGTTTCTAAACGATTCGTTAAGCTATGTTTCAGTTAGAGCTAGTACATTAAAATTACATGACTTAGCATCAATATAAAGCTTTTTAAGCTTTCCCCTTATACCACTACAGTTATGATAAAAAAATTTAATGTTATTTATCTGGTTAGTATTTTGAGAGATTTCTATTTTATTTATCAAGTTAGATAAAATGATGAGATTTGCATATTTACTTGGAGTTCGAACGAAAAAACTGGTTATAGTTCTCACGAGATTCATTTAAGTGATTATAGTAGTTACTGTCGCAATGACTACGATAAACTTTAAGGTTCTCTTCAACCTCTTTTGTTGTGAAGGCTATATCTTTGTGGTATCTGAGGTAAAGATTATACAAATCTTTGAAGTTAGATGGTAGGCCCTCATTGTGGATGAGAACAGATAATTGAGTTCTTGTTTTATCATCTATAACGCGATTATATGAATCGTTATGTAAATAAGCGAGAAAAAGTCTTACATTATGAAGAATTTTCTCATCTCTAAATCTTGATAAAGCGTATTGGCAATCCTCTGTTAGTGATTGTTTTGTCATTCTAACAATAGAGGGTATTAGCGGATTTATTGATAATGAATTATTTATATTAATTTTATTATTATTATTGTTATTTATATTATTATTATTATTATTATTATCATTGTTGTTATTGTTATTAATGATATAATTACTGTTACTACTATTGTTGTTATTATTGTTGTTATTATTATTATCATTACTATTATTATTGTTATTGTTGTTATCAATGTTATTATCAATGTTGTTAATAGCAAGATTATCATTATTAATATCATTATTATTGGTATTGTTATTATTAATATCGTTATTATTGTTATTATTATTATTCTGATTAACATTATTATTAGAAATGTTTTTTTTTTACTTTTGTTATTGCTTTTATTATTGTTATTATTATTGTTAATCTTATTAGTAGTATTTTTTTATTACTTTTATTATTATTATTATTAATATTATTATTATTATAATTATTATTACTTATTTTATTTCTATATTTATTATTTTTATTATTATTGTTAATGCTATTATAATTAATATAATTTCCGTTATTATTATTAATTAGATTGGCCGAGCTAGCGGCTCCTGGTTTTTAAATTCCCCCTTGAACAAAATTAGGAAATTTAGAACCTCTAGTTGATGTTAATGTTGCAAGATTTTTATTGATGTTTGTGCTAGAAAACGGAATAGCAAAATCATTTAATAACAGTTTATTATTGTCAGTGTTAAACTTCGTGTTGGTGTTAGTAGGTGAAATCTCTAAATTAGTATCGCATACAAATTTTTTTATTATTGTACCTTTTTTCCATCGCTTGTAATTAATTATATCGCAAACTTTGGATATAGGTACAACAACTTTGAAAAACTTGTATTTTGGTTTATATGTAAGATTCTTAGGAATAAGATTGACTAATTCAACACTATTTAAATTAAAAGTATTTTTTAAAAACTTACTAAGATAATTAGAAGTTGTTGACGCTGCAAAATTGGAAAAGGATAAGATAGTTATAGGTTGATGATGTTCCTTAGTTGATTTCTGATCGACGACAGTATTAATTTATTTAATATTTGGAAGAATAAACCGAACTTTCTTTGCAGTAGAACTGTGTTGAACTTCTTCTGTTGATGCTAAAGTTGAGGATGAAGGTGGTAAGATAGCCAAATTGTTACTACATTGTAGAATTTCACTAAGTAATGAATTGTCATTAGTGATATTAGATGATGTATTTGATTTTGAATCCAAAGCATCATTAGTCACTTTATTAGTGAATTGCACCGTTTGAGAGGCTATAGGCTTAAACAAAAAGGAATTATGAAATGAACTGTAGCTGAACGGTTCGTCAGTCTGAGTCCAAATGTCCTTTGAATTTTGACTTAGATAAATTTGATTGTATCTAAACGTGTCGAAAGATGTATCCAAACTAGCAACTAGCCAGTATATTGGCGTTGCATTAAAAAATTTATTGCCAAAAGGAAAGAATACGCCTATATTGTAATCGTACTAAAAATCGTACTTAAAATAAAAATAAAAATTTAAACAAAAAACCTTTACCCGACTAAAAATGTACAAATTAAAAAAAACAGCAAATTACGGCAAAATTCAACTTTGCAGCGCTGGATAACACTTAAAATATTTTATCTGATTTTAACGTTTCGACTTCAGAAATTACATGCGCACAACCTTTATCAATAAAACATTAATAACCTTTATTAAAAAATTAATGTGCAGAAAATTAATTTGTAGAGCTAAAGAGTCTTTTGTTCTCAATTGATCTCCATTAATCTCAACTTTAACGTGCCTTGTGTTTGCAGAATTAGATGCCAATATAGAAATTGACAAAACTCGTAAGGTTTACTTAAACATATAAAATAATGATTAGTATTTCGTTTCGCCATCACTATAAAGTGAGTTGTGTTCTAGTAGACTTGTCATTCTGCACGGACAGCACCAATACAATATTTGTAAAAAACCTTGCTGTGGCTGGAATAAAAGAAAAATGTAAAACGATTGTAAAACGATTGTAAAAGAATTAAAATATAAATTACTTGTCAGATATTTAAAAAGAACAGATTTCGATAATTACTCTTTTGGGCATATCGGTAACGAAAAAACAACTAACAATTTAATAAATTTGCTTCAAAAATTCGATATAGTGTTAATAGATGAAAGAGTTAAAGCAGAATATTTGAAAACATATATAAGAAGAAACACTCGTCTAATTGATATTTCTCGTTTACAGGATAATAAAAACACTTCAGATTTTGAAGATACTGAAAAGTAATAACTTGACACAAAAAATATGTAAAGGTGTTTATGTTCTTCATAAATTGCAAAAACAGGTTTCAAAACCTAATATTTTGGTGGTAAATACTGATACTTCCAATGAAAAGGGAACGCAATGGCTAGCAATATTTGTTCCAGTGCAAGGTTGTACAGAATATTTGATTCATTTGGAAATCCGCCTTTTCACATTGAGATTATAAAATTTCTACAAAGTCAATCGAAATGTTTTATTTTTAATAATAAATATTTGCAAAGTAATCTAACATCCCTTTGCGGACAGTATTCTTATGTATATCTATGAATACGAAGTTCTTCTAAAAGCATGAAATATTTTCTTAATTTATTCAACAGATCATCCCTACTCCAAAATGACAGAAAAATAGAAAAATTGTTTCGAACAATTTTTAAAAATGTCGTGAAAAACTATAAATACCAAACTCTAAAACAGAAATCGCTAATTCAAAAAAAGACAGGATAGAGAAAGCCATAAATGCAGAAGTATTTGAAAAATCAACGCAAGATGAACCAGCGCAAAAACTTTTATTAAAGTATATCTATTATTTAGATAAAAAGCAGACAATAAAAATTCAAATTTAATATTGAAAATTTTACTCCATCAATAATTTTCCAACGACATCACAAAGTTATTTGTCAGATGAATTATTTGGAGTTGTATACATTTTATCACGATTTTAAAAAAGGCTAAGCAAAATTAAATTCAAAAGGATTTCCGCTAAAATTTAATCATTCTGGACATATTAAAAAACTTACATGGAATCTAGATGAATAAACCCGCTTTTGTCTTGTAGATTTTATACAAGCAGTGATGTCATATAACAATAGAGCTGATTTGAATGTACGAGAATACGAGATTTTTACATTCCTGTGAATTTACACATAGCTCAGTACAACTATTCCAGGCTACTTTGTGAAATACCTATGTTTCTATCAGAAAAAATATATTGGTCAACAATAAATAAAACAAACATTTTTTAAAGCCAATTATTTTCTTTTATTAAATACATATATGAGTTCATACAATTTTTTACAGCACATTTTAAATGATTTTCTTTAAGTTGAAGGCAAATAGTTGTGAAATTGCTTATTTTTTGAAGAGATGGAATTTTATTATCCAAATTGATAACTTCTACTGACCTTGAAACAAATTTATCTAAGAATTCCTTTTTTTTAGACCCTTTTACATAAATGAAATCAAATGAGATATTTTTAAGTATTCTATAAATTCATCATGCCAGGGAACTCCATTAATTGTATTCTTGTTGTATTTATTTTGTTGTTTAGCATTTTCATTTAACTCCTACCAAAGCAAATTTTTTCAAAAAATATTGTTTATTGTTTCCAATAACAAATTGTGAATCTGCTACACCCTCGATGCTCATTTTGTGTACTAAATTAGAATTCCTCCCTGGGGTTTATTTAAGGGGTTTCCCTGGGGTTTATTTAATTCGTTTAATTCCGCATCTGTTGACTTGTCTATGGCGAGAACATCAATATTTTTAAAAAGTTCTTGTTCACGCTTTCCTAATGTTATTAATTCATTAATGAAAGCGTAGAATGTTGAAAATAATAATGATAACAGAAATAATATTGACCGAAAAAATATCTTACCATTCAATTTATATTTTGAAATGAATTTGATTTTAAATTTATTCAATTTCAAAGTAAAGTAAAAAACTTTTGACTATTTTGAATTTAGA
Organism: Poecilobothrus nobilitatus; assembly: GCA_947095535.1. Lineage (NCBI taxonomy): Eukaryota > Metazoa > Arthropoda > Insecta > Diptera > Dolichopodidae > Poecilobothrus > Poecilobothrus nobilitatus. The sequence goes on from OX352772.1 coordinate 267,025,620, forward strand.
GTATTATATACTGTTCGAAAGCAGTTGCAAATACCTCCTAGTTTTTTTAGAAGTATAATGCACGTATAGTTTCCTTATTCTTACGAATTTGTATTCTGATTAATTAAAAACTGTATAAACGAACTAATTATAGCGTCATGTTTATCTGACTCATGGCGCAGTGGTTAAGTCGCCAACCTTTCAATCGAATGGTCTTGGGTTCAAACCCCGGTCAGGTCA